>JAKSZP010005713.1:0-74756 GCA_022478985.1 Massospora cicadina | reverse complement strand
TAACACCAAAGTGGAGAATGCAATATTGCATAATAAGGTGGGAATAAAATGACTGCCTTACCTTCTGTCTTCGGAGGGTGTACCTGCTATCCTAGAAGACCACTCCACTCTAGGTCATGGAGGGGCCAAGAAAACTTATGATTGGATCAAGGACCGATACTATTATGATGGAATTATGGAGGCTATTGTTGACGTCTTGGAAGCTTGCCTTACATGTAAAAAGCAATCCGGTTTCAAGACTAGATACCAGTATCAATCTATTACCTCTCTACAACCATTCCACACCATTAGTTTGGATGTAATAGGTCCCCTTCCTCAGACTACTAGTGGCAACCAATTTATACTAGTAGCCATTGACCATTTCACTAAGTGGGTGGAAGCTGTAGCTCTTCCTGCACAAATGACAAAGGCCACGGCCACCTTCCTACATCAGAATATTTTCTCTCAACATGGCTGTCCTCAAGTCTTGCTCTATGATATTGGAAAAAAATTCCACCTCCAGAGTAGTAAAAATCCTGGCCACCTCCATGGTGTCATGGAAATGGCAGAAGAAGTTTAGACCAGCCTGCCAGTTGGGATGCGTAAGCACCCAAAAAGCAAGCCAGAATGCCAGAGGCTTTGTTGACTGAATGACTTGGTTTGGAGTGGGGCAGTGGGAGATGACGGATTGTTGGTGTAGCAACATGGTGAGAATGATCCCAATAACGAACCACACTGAACCCACTCCTGACCCAGGGGGCCTTGCTGCAGGGGGTGGGATCACTGAGATAGTCTTGATAAGATCCTTGGCATATGGTGCCATCTCAACTGGGGTGACAAGGAGGCGGATTCTCTCTTGCAATTGGTAAGCATATGACCATAAGATCCCCATGTATTGCTGATGGAAAGTAACAATCATGGGGTTATAGAGCCAAAAATACCAGACTCGCTGAACCCAATTGATGACGGAGGGGGACTTAATGACCAAGAATACTGGTAGAACCCATCCGGTGAATGTACTGATGGGCCACCAGGGGAATACCATCAGGGATGTGGTCAGAAGAAAATAAATAAATTTAGTTTTTTTGTAAAATTTTATTTGAAGGAAAGTAAGAAAATTGACCAACAATTTTCTCAGTGCTTGTGCAACTGATTAAATAGTGGTCAATTGGGGTAGTGACAAGACGGGATTGGGTCCTGCAATTTCGACCTAACCAGCGAATTGTTTGGGAATGGGCGGGTTTGTTCCTTGAGAACCAACATCACAAAATTTGGCAGTGGGCTGAGTCTCTTTTCAGTTTGACCTCAAACGTCCAAACCAGAGCTCAGCTACATTTCTGATGGTTGGCACAATGGCGTTTGGCCTGACAAGTGACAGGAATCCCCCAAGGCCACCCCATATAGAGACAGGTCCATTTGGTTGGGAATGGGTTTGGGATGCCCAACCCGCCTGCGCTCGGTCACTGAACCATCTTTTTAGTCAATGACAACACATCAGCCAAAATGCCTGAATTACCAACAAAAGGCTTTGAACCCTCGTTGATGATGCCCAATGTTTGTTCTACCAGCTTATTGATCAAATTGGAGCCATTGGGCGATCTGGCCAATATCTCATTCTTCAAGCCTTTACAGCCATTTGAAATTTGGCCATCGGCCAGATTGTCACTTAAATTAGATTTGACCAATTTCGATTTGGCAATCTTGGCACAGATTTTGCTAATTCCCTGCAACAGTTCTGCCAAGGTGAGTGTGGGTACTGGGTGTGGGATCCGAAGTGGGATAGCTGTTACCCATTGCTCATCTACTATGTGAGTGAGATCGCCCTGAGTAATGAGGGGTACCGCCATTCTCTTCAGTGTCTTTTTATTTGGGAATGGAAAGATGGCCCAATCAAGAGCCAAGGGATGTTCCCCAGGACTTACACATGGGGCCCAACAACTTTTCCACTCCATATAACCCCTCCACCAATGGGACTGTGGAGAGAGCAAATGAAACTCTGGTTTCCATTTTGAAAAAGCTGGCCTCATCTGATCCTCTTCAAAGGGATCAATATTTGCATAGTGCTCTTATGGCATACCAGATCAGTTATCACCAGACTTTGAAAATGTCTCCATTCCATGTCTTGTATGGACGGGAACCAGGCATACCTGCCCTTTTAGCTAAGGATTAATTCTCTTCTAGAGTTGAGGAACCAGATAAAGTTATGAGAAGACTGGATCAATGCATAATTTAACTCCAAGCTGAAGCTATGACCAATTTAGCAAAAACAGTAACAAAAGAAGGGCAGGCTGCAAATGATTCCTATACCCCCTTACCTACTTTCCAAATTTCTGACATGGTGTTGTACTCCCATAACTGCATCACCCCTAGAAGCGGTAAACTTGGAACAATCTGGGAGGGTCCTTTTACTATCATCTACAAGAGAGGAAATGAGTACTCTATCAAAAATCTAGCTACTGGTATAACCATTAATTATGTACATGGCCATTTCCTCCGACCTTATTCTCCCCACAACTTTCTTGAGGGGGTGATGTCAGACATTTGCCCTCCCAGCTGAGAAATAAAAATGTTGAAGGTCGAATTTAGCCAAAGAGGGGAAATGTTGGCCTTTTGCAATTTTAATGTGGCTAAGAATTCGTTTAGTAATAATGAAAATAAGGAAGTTGAGAAGATTGGCCTAAAGTCCGAGGCC
The DNA here is from genome assembly GCA_022478985.1 of Massospora cicadina. NCBI lineage: Eukaryota > Fungi > Entomophthoromycota > Entomophthoromycetes > Entomophthorales > Entomophthoraceae > Massospora > Massospora cicadina. The sequence goes on along the minus strand of JAKSZP010005713.1, from coordinate 72,085 downwards.
AATTCTTGGTGGAACCCCATTAATTGGGGAATCACCAGTTCAAAACCTGTATGGGCACTAATAAAATCAGCAGGCCAGATTTCTCCAACCTCATCATGGACCTTGGGGGAATTAATGAAAGGCACTCCCCTGACCCCAACGAAGTCCTTCAATGCACCTGAATGGGGACCCCCCTTTATAGGCTTGGCGGGGGTCCCCCAAGGTGCAATAAATTTCTCAGGCGGTGATTGGCTCAAGTTTATAAAAACGTTACCTCATGGGTACATTTTGGGCCAATTAGAATTCCTCTTCCTTCACTCCAATGCCCTGATGTAAGTTCCTAAATTATGATATGTTAATCCTGCATATTTCTTAATTTGGACTCATGCAGGCTATTCCAAGCATATTCCCAATTTCCCCTCAACCTTCAAAATTACTTAAATACTGGATAATCGGAGGTCAAGGATCATCATTTTTCTTTTATTGTGCTTTTAATAAAATCATAAAAATCCAATTTTTATTAGCGCTTTATATTTAACATTTTTTATTTTAACTTTTGTGGAAACCAGCTGGTGTGAAGCATTAGCAAGCAACAATTCAGCTGGTTTCCCACAGGGCTCACCCCTATGTGTGGTGGCCCTGGGGGATTCCTGTTTTTTGTCAGGCCAGATGCTGTCACATCAACTGATTGGAAATGTGGTTGAGCCTCAGTTCAGGCATTTGAGGCCAAAATGATAGCAACTCAGCCTGCTTCTGAATCCTTTGATGTCAGTTTCCATGGAGATTATCTGCCCCTTCCCCAAAGAATTCACCAGGTTATGTCAAATTTGAGGGACCTGATACTTGCTTGTAACCACATCAAGCAACCATCATTTAATCAGTTGTATCACACTGAGAATATTTTTGGTCAATTCTCTTTATTTTCCTTTCAATAAATTTCTGCTACAACCATCAATTTTTACTTTATTGATATCCTTCCTGCTAAAGTATTAATGGCATTAACCTGGAGGCCTGTAGATTCCAACACCAGATGGCGTTACCAGTTTTGATAATTACAATAACTCCCATCATTGTCAACCGGATAAGTCAATAAACTTCTGGCAATTTAACCCCCTGTCAAATTTCTGAGGATCACTCGCTTGGAAATTGTAATCCTGCACATCTATTTGGGCCAAAGTTCTGATTGTTGATCCTCTATAGCACCTGTACTTTATGAGATTCAGACCATTTAACAACTCACTAGGCTTTTATTGTATTTGCCTCAACTCTTCTGGCCAATTTTGGGCATAATTTTTACCTTGGGTTCAGGAACTTCTTCTGAGGCAGGCTTCAGTACAAACGGGGTTTTGATCCATCCAGTTTGTTGACACTTCTTCAAGGTTAGAATTCAATTAAAAACCAGAAAAAGGATAATATAAATACAACTTTTATTTAGGCTATTTATTTGATAATGGTAATTAGGCCAGGCGCCAGTATTTATACCTCTAGGGCATCTCCTGGACACATTCCAGCACAAAAGAACAAAAGCTATATTGTCACTCAGTTTGGCCTACAACTGAAACCTTTTCTTAGGTTCATTGGTAGCAAAAACCTCTCAAAATTGAGAGGATTTCAGGTACAAAAATTGCGATAAAAGCATGCAAAGTTGTCATAAGGTCTTCAGAATTTCAGTTTTATCATATTGCTGATGAGACACACCTTCTGTGAAATTTTAGCCTCAATTGAAGAAAGTGACGCACCCCTAATTGGGACGTCAGCGGGCCTCTTCCTCAATAGCCTTAAGTAACCCCTTTTTGGTGGTCCACGTAAGTGCTATTGTGCCAATTATGCATATCAACATACAATATCGCCCTCATGTGGGAAATTGATTATGTTTTTTGTTCATATGAAGTCCACGAGATTCTCAGACATTAACTTCAGGTTGTCCCAAATTATTTTATATATGTTTGAATGGATTGTGTTTTGATAATCAGGACCAATTGCTGAGATTTGATGCATCAGAATCAGCCATAATGTGCGAGCATAATTGGGCCAAGCACCTGATAAAATACTTGATTGGATTGTCATTGAGATAATTGGCCCAAATCGTATGATAGTAAAAGGCGTTAGCTCAAGCGTTGAAAGGGTAATCAGCCCGACCTGATGGTTGTCAAAGGTATATTTTTGAGTTAACCACCAGAATCTGACACCCCCTCATAACAACTATCCGCCATCAATATACTGGGATCTTGTGTATCACATCCCATTATTTTCAAGCAAATTATCCGCCCCTTGTCTCCTCAGTTGTATTGTACCCACCTGTCAGAAATTTGCCCTCCCAGCTTCCAATGAAGAATGTTTTGGGTCAAAAGCAGTTAACAAGGGGAAACGTCGGCCATTTGAATATTTCAAATAATAAAACTATCTTTTTAAATGATAGCACTAACAATATTGGCCATAAGATCCTGGCCGATTCTCAGTAAAACACCAAGAATCAGGGTAATACATTTATTAATAGTACACAGGAAAACCTCTCAAAAACATATAGTCAGATTCCTCCAACTTTGGGGCTTTCACCCAACAGATCCTCTCCTGCCGCCTCTGGTTCAGCTAAAACAATTACACGGGGACCACCCCCTTTATAGGCGTGAGGGAAGTCCTCCAAGGTGAAAGTATTTTACCCAACGGTGAATGGGTGAAATACATAAAAACATTTCCAAATGGGTACATCATGCCCCAAAACCCCATTTCATCTGTTGTTCACCCAGGTGTTCCCAAAATATATGAGATCTGATACATTAATGCACCATATTTCCTAAAATGGATGTGTTTCAGAAAGTTCCGCATGCTACTCCAAAACCCTCCTATTCTCAAAGTTTACCAAAGCTTAAATATTGAATGCTGGTATTCTGTTGATCACTTTTTTTGCTCTAACCTGCGCCCCAAAATAAAAATTTAAAACTTTGCTCAATTTTCTTCTACTAAAGAAGAATAAATTTTAAATTTTATTATTTTTGTGTACTTTGCCACGTTCAGCACCTGCGAGCCAGAAACCTTGCTGGAATCCCACAAAATTGGTGCTCACTACAGGGGACCCCCTGTATAACTCAAAGAATATTGCTCAATAAAATGGAGGGCGTACCAGCTGGAAGTGTTACTAGCTGGGTGAAAAATGGCGATGGGGCAGAAGTTGATCGTATGGATAGCCCCCCAGCATTATCATTTGGAGGAGAATCATTTGAATGAATTTTTGATACCAGAATCTCACTGACTTACCTGGCCTGCCGCTGAGGTAGTGAGAGACCTAACGCATGGTATATTAAACCCTGGTGATGTTGCTTCACATGAAAGAGGTCCCTTTGTAGAAGAGCGACTTATGTACCTCTATGAAACTTGAATCCTTACTGATGCCTATAGTCAGCTTACCAATCTAACTACCTATGTCCACAGTTTGCCCATCCTGCTTTGTTCCATATGATACATCTATTAGCTGCTCATCATGAAGAGCTTCCTTGACACCTAGCAAACCATGATGCCTTAAGATTAGCTTATGAGAATTTGTATCATTCGACCTCTGAACATATTGGGACAGCTAAATCTGGTATAAAGGAAAATCGTAAATTCATTATTCAGTTACATGAGCGGCTCACCACCATGGATACAGGGGTAGTAAAGTATGTAGTAGAGGCCATGAAGATTTTTCGTGATGAGTTACATGCATTTACTGCTAGCACCTGCTCTATGCTTGAGGAGTTTGCTAAAGAACTTGAAAAACATGATGAGCAAAACTGCCATGACCTTTTGAGACATAAGTCTACCTCTCAACCTGGGGAGGAACAACGTATGGCTACAATGGATGGCAATTAGTTCAAGCTCTGTCTCGAATTGAGGAGCTTGAGCGCCGTTTATTGCATGAATCTTCTAAGGATACGTCGGAGTTAGAAGCTAAGAGTGCTCAATTGGAAAGAGAGCTATCCCTTAAAGCTTCTCTTGAAAATACTAAATATTTATCTCACCGGATTAGTGAATGGGAGAAAGAAGCTCAAGTGATTAAGACCTCACTTGAGGGATTCACTCTATTGAAAGATGTGCATGGTCGGTTATCACAAGTTGAGCATAGCTATGAACTGCTTAAAGGGGACGTACAGTTACAAAGCCCCCATACACGTGATGATGAACGGTGTAAGCAGATGAAAGAGGAGCTAAAAGCCCGTGTAGGGGTGGTAGAAGTCGATCACCAAAACCTGAGCTCCCTTGTGTCCCAACTTCGTTTTAAAGTTAAAGCTTTGGAAAGTCGGGTAGAATAACTAGAAACTCAAAAAAATGGGGGTGGAAGCTCGATTGGCTCTATGTGAATACACTTCTCAGAAGTCCCAAAAATCCATTGCTACCATGAAAACCCGACTTAGAGCTATTTAAGACCAGCTTGATCGCCTCTCTCATTCCTTTGATTAGTTGGACCTACGCTCAGAAACTACAGGAACTGATGCCCCTGCAGTTCATACCCTCTCTGTTGGTGTCCAGGGTGTATTCAAACCTACTTTTAAGGACATGTTCATCCATGGTGAAGATAGCATCGCTTCATTCTTATATGTTTATGAAGCCGTTATGGAATGAGCAACAGATCGCCAGAAGGTCAAACACATCCTCTCTTGTTTGAGTCTCATGGCACAAGAAGGGATGGTTCCACACATGGATACTCTTAGCACTTGGACCGAGGTTAAGGAGGCCCTCATTATTGAGTTTGACTCAAAACAAAGCTTAAGCATGAAGAAGCAAGCTTTCATGAGCATTAGTATGAATAGAGGAAAATCAGTTGTTGCCTTTGCAGACCGGTTCTGTATTGAAACACAGACTTTGTTAACCTCTAAGATGTGACCTTGGACGACGCTGTTGCTGCTGTACTACCTGGGTTGGCTTCTCACCCCTCTTTGGCAATGCATATGGCTTCTGTTAAGCGCCATTTCCACAACGTCAATGATATAAAAGAAGCTCTATTAGACGTTGCTGACTTCCAAAAACTTGAAGTACCTCGAGGAGTAGTATCCTGGCCTTGTGTTTTGGCCATAGAGGATTAAAAGCCAAAGCCTCAGGTCTTGGCCATTGAAGACAAAAAAGAGCCTCTTCAAATTATGGGCCATGAGGAGCCTAAACCAAAAGCCAAGTGGCCTGAATGTCCTCGGTGTGCATATTGCTACAAGTTTGGACACCAAGAGGCTGTATGCTGGAAAAAGAAAGCTGACACTGAGGAACAGGAGCAGGGAAAAGAGATGTTGGCGTAGGAATAGGCACCCCTATTGCCAACAAATCTCAAGTGCCTGCCTTAATACCTCAAATTATGCTTATACCTCTTATTGAAAATATCCCTGGGGATGAATCTGAGGGGGGTTACGAAGATGTTAGTTACTATGTATTAGGAGTACCTGCTGAAGTGGAAGTCCCTGATCGTTTAAAGGCTGGAGGATTGGATGCAGCCACCATACAGAGAATACATACCTTAGCCAAGTCTTAGGGAGCCCTGTGGCTATTGATACTGCTAGCGATGCAGATCAACTCCTGTCTTATTTAATTCGCCTCTCCAACAAGGTCATACTATGAAGTCTATCTTGGAAAGATACCCTGATACAGCTCGCAAGCTAAACTATACTTTCCATCTAAAAGAAGCCTTAACTTTGGCTCCTAACTTTGGGGGTGCCCTCACCAAAGTAGAAGTGGTTATTAAAAAAGTCAGGGTGTTAGCTATTTTGGACACTGGCTCCCCAGTAAACGTAATCTCCTCAAAGCTTATGAAAAAGATTAAGTTGGCGCCTGACTTGGAGTACAACCAAGAGTTTGGAACAGCTGGCCCAAACAACACCTGGGACATTAGAGCTTACTCTTCCCTTCCCATTCGCATTGGTAAATTTATTTTATCAGCCCCCGCAGTGGCGTTAGATAACAAAACCTATGAGATTCTCATAGGTACACAGTTTATGATTGAATATGAGGGAATCATCAATATGAAAAAAGGTTTTCTTTTGTTACTCAGTTATGAAGTTCCTCTAGTTTTATCCAATAAAGATCCCAGCAAGAATGAATACTCTTGTCTGGTTGAGTACCCATTTTCCGCTTTACCTTTACATTATACCATGGCTGGACGACATACAAAAAAATTGACTGAATCAGTGGATGCTAGGGCGGTATACCATTTTATGCCGCGGATGAAGTAGTAATTAAGCCGGGTGAACAAAGAGTGGTTGACACCAAATTACCCTCCAAATCCCATATCACTGTGTAATTGCACCTTATGAGTATTGAAGGCGTTAACCCCATAGAGCCTCAGGTATTGCCTGGAATTTTAGATCCAGCCTATAAGAGTAATATAACTCTTTTGTTGGGAAATCTCACTAATAAGGACATAGTTGTAAGAAAACATTAGGAAATTGGTAGAGGTTTGCTAGTCCCTGTAGAGGATGTTGAACAACACTTCGTTGGCTCTACATTTGATATGGGCCTTCCCCCAGATAATCTGGTATGTACCTTAACTAATGTCCATATATTGGATGAGTTGACCTCAACTGAACTAGAAAAAGTTCATGCACTACTGGACGAATTTAATGACATATTCTTTAAAACAGATAATGACTATGGCCACATGAAAGGCTGGTGACAAATCTATTGATGTGGGTAGTGCCCATCTCATTTGGGCAAAATTTTACTGAAAATCTAAGGTATAGGAACAGCAAATGAGGACGGAACTCAAGCAATTATTATACGCTGGATTATTAGTTTCATCTCAAAGTTCTTTGGTCTTCTCTTCTCTTGCTAATTAAAAAGAAGAACGGTGTCATCAGATAGTCATGGATTATCACAAGTTAAATATCCTTACCAAAAAGGTAGCTATCCTATCCCCCGCATTGATGATGCCCTGGCACAACTCTCTGGCTCTAACTTTTTCTCTGCCATGGACTTGGCTAGTGGCTATTGGAAAATGGATCTTTCTCCCAAGGACCAGGAGAAATGTGCTCTCATTTGCAGTGAGGGCCTTTTCCAACCAACCAAATTACCTCAAGGGTTGTGGAACGCCCCTGCTTCCTTCCAGCATGCCATGGATCACATACTGCAGGACTTGAGATTAAGTTGTGTCATTGTCTATCTTGATGACATCACGGTGTTCTCAAAAACCTTTAACAAACATCTGGATCGCTTAAAAGAGGTGTTTCAACGCTTACATATATCCAATATTAAGATGAAACCTTAGAAGTGTACCTTCTTTCAAAGGAAATTAGATTTCCTTGGATATTCCATTTCCCAACAAGGTATTCAACCCATGCAAGATAAAGTTGAAGCTATTACCAAAATGCTTCTCAAAAAATTTGCGGGATGTACAGGTGTTTCTAGGGATGATGGGGTATTACCATCAATTCATTTCTAAGTTTACACAGCTCAGTGAACCTCTCGTTCACCTGCTGACTAAGAACACCCCCTTCCAATGGGGTGCTGAACAAAAAGCCGCTTTTGAGACAATGAAACTTTTATTACAAGAACGTCCTATATTGAGGCATCCTGACTATGATAAACCTTTCATTCTGCTTACCAATACTTCTGACTATGCTGTTGGGGCCATTTTAGCCCAACTAGATGAAAATGGTGTTGATCATCCTGTGTCATATTTTAGCAAAATGCTGTCAAATTCAGAACGCAACTACAGTGTAAATGAGAAGGAGTGCCTTGCTGTTCTGTTGGCTGTAAAGCACTACCGCCCTTTTCTCTATGGTACCACTTTCACTGTGGTTACTGATCATGCTTCGCTTAAATGGCTACAAAACATGAAGGACCCTACTGGCCGGTTATCTTGCTGGGCTCTGAAGCTCCAGCCCTATGATATGAAGACTGAACACTGCTGGAACCCATCACTTAAATGTTGATGGATTGACTTGGATACCAGTGCTTCACTTGGATAACAGTGAGGCGGAGAGACTACATGATCTCTTAATGACCCCAAATGGCTGGGAAGATGAGAATGAGCCAGTACAGAAAATGTTAGCCCGACACTCCCATAACACCAAAGTAGAGAATGGAAAATGTATAAGCAGGTGGAAACAAAATGGCTTTACCTTCAGCCTTCAGAGCGTGTACCTGCCATTCTAGAAGCTCACTTCAGCCTAGGTCATGGGGGAGCCAAGAAAACTTATGAGTGGATCAAGGATTGGTACTACTGGGATGGAATTATATGATCCATTGTTGACGTCTTGGAAGCCTGCCTTACATGCAAAAAGCAATCCATCTTCAAGACTAGATACCAGTATCATCCAACTACCCCTCAACAACCATTCCACACCATCAGTTTGGACGTAGTAGGGCCCCTTCCTCAAACTACTAGTGGTAATAGATTTATACTAGTAGCGATTGATCACCTCTATAAGTGGGTGGAAGCTGTGGCTCTTCCTGCTCAAACAACCAAGGCCACCGCTACTTTCTTACATCAAAACATCTTCACTCGTCATGGCTGCCCACAAGTACTACTCTGTGATAATGGTAAAAACTTCACCTCCAGAGTTGTCAAAATACTGGCTACTTCCGTGGGAGCCCAATAACTATTCTCAGCTCCATATAATCTATCCACAAATGGGACAGTGGAAAGAGCAAATAGAACCATGGTTTTTACTCTTCAGAAGATGGCCTCATCTGATCCTCTTCACTGGGAACAATACTTACATAGCGCTCTTATGGCATACCGGATTAGCTATCACCAGATTTTGAAAATGTCTCCTTTCTGTGTCTTGTATGGAAAGAAACCAGGAATCCCAGCTTTCTTAGCTAAAGATGTGTTTTCTTCCAGAGTTGAGGACCCTGAGAAAGTTATGAGAAGGTTAGCTCAGCACATCATCCAACTCTAATCTGAAGCGATGACTAATTTAGCAAAAACGGTGACCAAAGAAGTGCAGGCTGCTATGAGCCCTAAACCCCCTTCCCACATTCCAAGTGTCTGATATGATATTATACTACCATAACCGCATAACTCCTAGGAGCGGTAAACTTGGGTCTATTTAGGAGGGTCCTTTCACTATCACCTACAAAAGAGGCAAGGATTATTCCATAAAATCTTTGGCTACAGAGATTACTATAAATTGGGTGCATAGACGATTCCTATGACCCTATTCTCCCCCAACATTCTTGAGGGGGGTCATGTCGGTCATTTGCCCTCCAAGCTTCCAATGAAGAATGTTTTGGGTCAAAAGCAGCTAACAAGGGGAAACGTCGGCCATTTGAATATTTCAAATAATAAAACTATCTTTTTAAATGATAGCACTAACAATACTAGCCATAAGACCCTGGCCGATTCTCAGTGAAACCCCAAGAATCAGGGTAATACATTTACAAATAGTACACAGGAAAACCTCTCAAAAACGTATAGTCAGATTCCTCCAACTTTGGGGCTTTCACCCAACAGATCCTCTCCTGCCGCCTCTGGTTCAGCTAAAACATCTACACGGGGACCACCCCCTTTATAGGCGTGAGGGAAGTCCTCCAAGGTGAAAGTATTTTACCCAACTGGTGAATGGGTGAAATACATAAAAACATTTCCAAATGAGTACATCATGCCCCAAAACCCCATTTCATCTGTTGTTCACCCAGGTGTTCCCAAAATATATGAGATCTGATACATTAATGCACCATATTTCCTAAAATGGATGTGTTTCAGAAAGTTCCGCATGCTACTCCAAAACCCTCCTATTCTCAAAGTTTACCAAAGCTTAAATATTGAATGCTGGTATTCTGTTGATCACTTTTTTTGCTCTAACCTGCGCCCCAAAATAAAAATTTAAAACTTTTCTTAATTTTCTTCTACTAAAGAAGAATAAATTTTAAATTTTATTATTTTTGTGTACTTTGCCACGTTCAGCACCTGCGAGCCAGAACCCTTGCCAGATCCCACAACACCCACCAGCAACCATTAGAAACCATCCCTGTGGTACAATCCCCTGCAGTGAGACCCCCTGTGTCTGGGGTTGTTTCCATTTTGTTCGTTTTTGGGGTTTTTTTTATGCTTGTTCTACACCAATGAGTTATCATTTCCCAATTGAGGCTCCATACAACGTCATATGAGCGGCAATGCCCCCTGGCGTTCTGTCTTGCTTTTTGGGTGCTCATGCATCCTGACTGGCAGACCGGTCTAAACTTCTTCTGCCATTTTCATGACACTTACAGAATTAGTGGCCACTTTGTGTAACTGTGTGATTTCAGTTTTGGTGAAATGGGGAAATCCTGGAGGAAAGCTGACCTTGGGCAGACCACGTGACAGCATGGAGAGAGATTGAAGGTTGGTATCATAGAGGGGAATACCTTTAGGTGAGGAAGCTGATGCAATGGCAAACTGATGACCACTGAGGGAATGGTATGGCATTCATTTTTGAAATATGCTGCCTGGGGTTGGACTGAGTATCAAAGTCAGAGGTCAAAAATTAATTAAAGTCAATTTCATTGGGGGAGGATGGAATTATTCCACCTGATTCAATAACCTTATCCAATAGTTCACATATATCCTGGTTAATCATAATGAGGCATTGGTGGGAAGTTGGGTATGGATGAGCAAATAGGATGTCAATTGGGTGGGTACAGTATTCCAAGCCTAAACCTGATTGGCTTGTGAAACTTTGGGTTGGTGATGGTGGCTGGAGTTTTGTGAGGGGTCAGTAACTTTGCACTAGCTCATCAATTGAGTGGGTTGGGGTGGAAGGGGCAGCAAAATTTCTCATTCAGAAGCAGCCAACACTGCCTCAGAGGAGGGAGTGGAGTTGGTGTCAGCTATATGAGGGTAGGTTTTCTTGTTATAGTATAAGGCAAAAGAGATAAGACAAACATGTCGATTGTTGTTGACCTCTATCCCAAAAGCAATGATCTGGTACCATGGCCAGGTGAGCATGCAGGTGAATCTGCTGGGCAATATATGGATGGGGTGGTTTGAGGGTAGCAGTGGGCTGAGGTAAATAAAGGCACTCTGCACCAGTAGGTACAGTGAAATGGAGAATAGAGTTGGTGCAATAGGCTGAAAGCCATGACATTTACACATCATACAAAATCTGGGCATGGAAATGTGAACTTAGGTTTGCAAAAGATGTCATCTGTCACAAATTTTTCAATCCTCTACAGCAGGCTCCACTAGTGTGCTAGGCCAAACAGTGTGAGGACTTCTAGCCCTTGCTGTTTTGCCTCCATAATCATAACAACCCCCTAAAAATCCACACCCAAACCATCAACCCAGCAGGCCAACAACTTCACCTTAGCACCATTAGCCCCTTTTAGGAGCGCACCAGTGGTCTTTAGCCCCCTTCCTAGGCAGCCTGACCCCTTGTTTCTTCTTCCTTGTGACCAACTGCCAACCTTTCTCAGGTGTGAACTGGCAAGTCAATCCACCATCGTGGGCAGCCCAGCTCCCTAGCTACACCGCCCTCATGGCTGATGGCCATCTGCTCCTCATTGTTGGTGGCCTGGTGGCCATGTTCCCAAAGTGGGTTTCTTGTAGGGCTGAGATATGGGAGTTGGCAGCGTCAGCCATTCCAGGCGCATCACCCTACACCTACATTGGGGATCTCCAGGACTCCCTTTACCAACTTAACCGCTTCCACTACTAACAATAAATAAAGGTGGAAAAAGAGAGATCTTTATTAAGAGGGAGCTACAACTAATAATACTTGGATTTTTCTGGAAATCCGCTAACCGCCTATCAAAACCCATCAGCATTCATTACTGGCACTCCACTGTCATGGTTAAATGACATAATAAAAGGGACATACTGTAATAATAAGGAAGAGCGTGAAGAGGTCAAGAGGAGCAAGCTGATGAACCTGCTTGACCTAAATCACACCCTGTACCAACGCTGGGTAAATGTCAGGAGAGTGTCTATAACTCTCCAGTTCCCGGCAAGGTGGTGCATGGTGCACAACCACAACGCCAGGGAACTTGTATTCGGTATTATTGGGAAGACAGCCCCGCAAAGGGTGCTATAGCTAAAGATGCATAGAGCAAGAATCTTTAACACAGTATATATTAATAAAAGGCAAACAAAAACCAAGACTTAGCTGGACCCCAAAGTGGAGTCCATACCCAAGCGGCGATCTGGGCTGTAGGGCTTGGGTGCCTCGGTCTGGAGGGAACTATGGTGGCCCAGCGGTGCACCAGCTTCAATTATTAATTTTGTGCAATTATTATGGCTGATGTTGTTAAGGACCTCCCCAAAGAGGTTTGTGCACAGGTCAACTCAAGATAGCATAAAAACATAAACTAATGGAATTTTTATTAAAGTAAAGATGACCAACGAGGAAGATAATCTTGAAGAATCGTATTAAAACAACTTTGGGGGAATCATTGATCATTGAAAGTAATGCTAAGCCCAGGTGCACCAATAAGCACACACTTCCATTGGGCAGGGTACTATAGCCAGAAATGGACCAAACTTGAGCTATCAACTGAAGGCAAGGCTAACCTGAGTTGAGAATTTTTAAAATTGAATGGTTTTAAAACCCCATTTTCCTAACAGATGAACTGAAATGTCATGATTAATAAGGTAACTCATCCGTTTTAACACCAATGCCGTAACATGGGACTGAGCGTCACACACTTCACCTGGACCAATCTGGGCATATTTGCCCTGCACCCAGCGTTGGTCCAAGGTGTGCTTTAGGTCATGGAGGTCCTGAAGCTTGTCCTTTTAGGCTCCTGACGCCCAGCCTTGTCTTGGCTGTTGGTAACCTCAATTAAGTTATGTAAATATGAAAGTAATGGCAAAAAATATACCCAAGTTGGTTCTGGAGGCTCGCATGATGGACATGAGGGTATTATATCCTTGGCTTTGCGGTGCACCAGTTATTTTTAAATAAAGATTGGACGTTACATTTGCTAGGAAAACGGGGCTTCAAATCCCATTCAAATTACATATTGCTAAAACTGGGTAAAATACAATTGCAGTCAATCAACCAAGTGCAAGCATAATCAATTTAAGAACCACAAAGGATAGTGGTTTATGCTTATTGGTTGGATTGGCACAGTGCATTGACTGATGGGAAATGACCCCCCTAATTATTTATATTTATTGTTTTGTGACTAACCTTCTTTGTTGTTCAATGTTTTTAATAAAACCATTCAATTTAAATATGTGCATTAGTTTAGCTTTCTTTGCCAATCTCCATGAGGACATAATTACTAATTTGTGCAACCCTTGCCCTGGAGCCTTTTTGCACCATTCTTCTTTGCGGTTCACTGTCTCCCCTCTTCTTATCAGGGTATTCCTGGGTTGTGCGGGGCCTTCCCTGCTACCTCTACTGGAACGTGAGTGTTACAGATACGCTCCTGACATCCACCCAATCATTGGCCTTACGCTGCCACTCAATACTCTCAAATAGATGTACTAAAACACCAAATATCATTTCGCCTCATTCTTGGCATCATTTGACAGTTCATTGTATATAAATTGCTATTATAAATATCATAGAATATCCTTGGAATTCAGTAATTGGTATTAAGAATTAAAAGTGGCAGAATCATCATTGCTTGCTCACATATTGGAACCCCTGCCATTCCACTGACAGTATGATTATCCTCAGCATAAGTCGTTGGTCAATCCCAAATAGCACATGATTGGATCATCCTTGGCATTCAGTTGCTAGTAATCCAGAACACCCCAACGTCAAACTCTAATCTATTATAATTAATAGTTACATTATTGTCCTCAGCACCAGTCACCAGTGTCAAATCACTACCAATTAGTTGATATAAATAGTTGATCATCCTTGGCATAGATTTTCCAGTGATTGAGATAACATTACTATCAGGAACAATCCACGAGACTTTGATGGAATCATTGAAATGGCTCACTCAACCTAATGGGGAGCACAAATTGGTACATTATAACTAAAAAAATATAAAAACGCAATAATTAGTTAATCTTCCAGCACTGACAAATTATATTTAAAACCTTGATAGTATGGATAGAATTCATCTGGTTTACTTTCTGACAATTCTGTCAGGATAGTATCTATAACTCTCAGTTCCTAGTGTGGCGGTGCACGGAGCACTGGACTAATGCAAGTGAACTAGCCATCAATGTTAATATGGAAATAGCCCAGCAGAGAGATTGAGCTAAAGTGATATAGGGCGATGGTGGTTAGCACTGTACTTATGAATAGTGATTGAGCAAACATCAAAACTTAGCTGTGCCCCAAAGGGCTGTTCATAACCAAGCTTTGAATAGATCTATAATGCACGGGGTCCCTGATAGGGAGGAACCTAGGCGTCCCAACGGTGTACCTGATGCTGTAATCAAAAAACAAATGATTTGGCTAATGTGATGATAGACCTCCTCAAAGATGTCCGCGCACAGGTATGTCAAGTGAACATAAGAATGTAGTTAAACTGACCATGGGTTTACTGTAAGGAGGAAGAAAATTAATGAGATAATTTGATGTCAAAAAACCACATTTAAGCTAAACAGAAGAAATCGTCTATTGGAGAAAGTGGTACCAAGCCAAGTTGCACCAATAAGCGTACACTCCTATCCAACTGGGTGCTATACTTTAAAATAGACTGAACTTGAGTAATTGATTGGAGTTGAGGCTGATTCAAGTTGGAAATTTCATAAATTGAACAGGTCTTGAACCCCATTCCCTTATGAACTGAATTGAGCTGTTGTCGTTAAGTAAATAAACTTGTCCATTTCAAGGCAAGAGCCAAAACAAGGGGCTAGGAGTTATGCACCTCTTTTGTACCAACCTGGGCATACCTGACTTTTACCCAGCGTTAGTCCAAGGTGTGCTTCAGTTCAGAAATATCCTGAAGCTTAACCTTTTGGACCTCTTGCCACCCAGCCTTGTCCTTGCTGTTGGTGCCCTCAATAAGGTCATGTAGACATGACATTTCCATCTCCTCTTTTTTAGGCTCCACCCCCTCAAGGAGCATTTTCCGAGGAAACGTTTTTGTGGGAAGGAGCCAACTATGGCACCAACAGAATGCTTAACTTTGATCCAGCGGCCTCAGGTAAGCGCTCATGAAATGCTACAATCAGGTCTTGGGCATGGGCACAATCACACGCTGTGACCCAACTGTTCTCCGCTGCGTCAAATCCCTTCCAGGATACAAGATACTAAAGTTTTCTTTTTACTAACAAGAGGCTACAATCTCCTCCACTTCCAACTCTGGCGCACCACCCATGAGAAAAGCCTCAGGAGTCTCTGGTGGAGATCCTCAAACATCGTGAACTTGCTTTCATGGAATACTAAAAAAGATTAAAAAAGGGGGAAGGTCCAACTGGTATGATGTGGCCCACCTTTTTGATGATGCAGTATGGCCCTATACTCTTAGGTCCTAGTTTTTTTTGCATAGTTTCTTGATTGGGATGTTTTCAAAATCCAGAATCATGAGATCTCCTTTCTTGTATGCTGATCCAACTCGACTCTTACCATCAGCATTCTCCTTGTAAGCCTTCATGGCTGCATCTAAATTCGTGCTCACCCCTGGTGTTCTTTAATGATCATTTTTGCAAAGCCCACTAGCGCTTCCACCTTAGATCTATAACTGGGTTCCATGTTGAAGGCGGGATTGAAGCCATAGGTGGAGAAGAAGGGGAACAACCAATTGATGCATGTTGGGCGTTGTTATAATTGAAATGGGCCATGGGAGATGAGAAACCCAATCTGAATGGTCTGCGGCGGTGTAACACTGCAAGTATTGTTTGAGGCACTTGTTCACTAGTTCAGTCTGCCCATCTGATTAAGGGGTGATAGGCGGTTGAATGGCAGGGGAAAATCTAAAGAGTCTTACATAATTTTCCCAAAAGATGGAGGCAAATTTGTGTCCACAATCGCTAATTATTTCTTAAGGGACCCCATGAAGAGAAAACACAAGGGTTACAAAGAGCTTAGCCATCTCAGCCGCGGTTACTGTGGTTCTTCAAGGAATAAGAAGGCAAACTTTGTAAACGGTCCACCACTACCATGATGGCATCATAACCATCAAAAACAGGTAATTCCACAATGGAATCCACCAATAGGGAAGTCCAGGGCCCTTCAGCCTTTTTAACTGGTACCAAAAGACCCATTAAAAAGATAGCAAGTGTTTCATTAGGTTGCAGATTAGCCACTCTTTACAATATCTTCCCAACTTTGTGGCTAACCCCTATCAATTGTAAGTGCAGAAAATTATCTCTAGAGTCTTCCCTTCTCAGGATAACAACGGTGATTCTGTCATGATGGTCTTGGACGATTTCTAGGCGAAGTGGTCCAGCGAGAACCCATAAGCGCCCATGAAACAATACCATCTCATCCTTCTGAGATAAATTCTGATTATAACCTCCTGATTCAAAGCGCTCTTAGCAAGGACTATAGCATATTTGGCCAACAAAGGCTAGGAAATAAATTCTTTCTGAACATACCATATTCCTCTGCATTTCTTGAAGGAGCGAGCACTGGCATGTTGGCCAAGGGAGAGGGAAGCTGAGACACAATATTACCCGGTGGAATCATCAAATGGGTATTAAGTACCTCTACTCATTAGGATCTGGAGCTAGTGCAGAATTGCGGTTCAAAGCATTCATCAAATCATTATCCTTGCCATTAGAGAACTCATAAGAAAACGTAAATTAGGCTAGGGTCTCATGCCAGTGGGTTTGCTGTGGGGTTAAGACATGAGGTGCGCAGTAGTAAAGTAAGGCAGGTGTCCTGTACATATGCAGAAAGTTTGGGATGAGCCATTTGTCATGGTTGGATGACTTTATTGTAGGAACTGATGCTAAAGACAAGGCTGGGCGACAGGAGGCCCAGAAGGTGAAACTTCAGGCTCTTCCTGACCTGAAACACACCTTAGATCAACGCTGGGTGCAAGCCAAGCATGCCCAGGTTGATACTAATGGGGTGCAAACCGCCCAGCCTCTTATCTCAGCCCAGGCACTAAAAAGAACGATTTGCGTTATAAAAAAAGATGGTTCAGTTTGGTTGATTGGAGAGCAAGGGTTTGAGTCCCGCTCAAGTTATGAAATTTTAAGCTTAGGTAAAATATGGCTTCAATTGATTACTTGGGTGAAGGCACTTTCAGTGTATTTTACTAAAACGGACGGAAGCGTCTGTTTATTGGAGCGTCAAGTCTTGGATGCACTTCTGCAGAACCTGAATTTCCCCAGCCCACTTTAAATATGATTTTGCGACCAACATTCCTTGTTGGTCGACTTTCTTAAAATAGATTTTACCCGTTATTTTTACGTTTTTCAATGGTTCCTTGGGTAAAAGGTGGTGGTGGACCTCTTCAGAGAGGTCTCCAACTATGCGGGCCACTACCTATTATCACCATTTACCCAAATACCTGGTGCTTTCTTGGGCCGTTTAGGTCCCCTCCAGACTGAGACACCCAAGTATACTAGCACCAAGTTAACCTTGACGATGGACTTCCCTTTGGTGTCTACTCAAGTTGGGAGGTTTCTTAATTACCAGGTCTCATATGTGGTGCTTTACACCCTCGCCCAGGTTACCTTTTACTCAAGCACCATTCTAGGTGCCTCATTTCCCATTCTCTTAACGGCTAGTTCCCTAGCAATGTGGGTTCACATCCCACATCACCTTGCTGGGAACAAGAGAGTTACAGACACTCTCTTGACACCATGAAAGTGATGACTCCAATAGGTCAGCGCCTCAACCACTGCTAATAATCCTTTATCATATATGGCGTAGTTTAACTCAGTCAGGGACATCTCCTGAGAAAAAATTCCACCAGATGCTCTATTTCAACTGTGCCTACTTGTAATAGGGCCGCTACTATGTTAAAGTTGGAGCCATCTGAAGCAACAATGAACTCTTTATTGGGGTTGACATGGCAAAGGATGGACGTGGACAGCAAGGTATACTTTACCGCTTGGAAGGTGTAAAAATTTACTTAGGAATTGGTCATTGGCCGTCAACCCAGTAACCTTTTTACTGCACAGGTTCAATTTCCTCATGCACTTTATCGCATTGTATAGAATGATTAATCAATAATAGTATGGAGACTATTATCTATAGTTGAGTTTGAACTATTATGCCCAACGCTTCAGCCAGTACTTCTGATTAAATACTCTGTAAGTCATACTCATAGGGATTCATTCCCTATATTATTGCCCACCCAATCTTTATAAGATACCCCAGTAACAGTCTCTCTCAGCCCAACACCCAGTTGGCAGCTATCCCTGATTGTGGTTCCTTCATCTCTAGATCCCCACTCAGATCTTTACTCCTCTCTCTGAGAGTCTTCCAATTATTGCCTTCTGCAATAATATCCTTGAGATGGAATGACACAATAGAAGCTGATAGTCCAACTATACACCAAATTTTATATATTACTGTAGATAATAACGTTGATAATAATAACGTCAGTAATAATAATCTTGGTAATAATAGTTGTTTTTGTTATCAAGAATCCTAGGGAATTATATAGTAGGGGATTTGGCTGTCTAACCCTCAGTTGACACCTCTTTGATGAATTGGCAGCTGTTACCATTGAACCACCATTCCTCGTCTTGACAGTGATGGTCTTTCCAATCCTGGCTAGGATTCCATTGTTGGACATCCTCGAGACCTCAAATGGAAAGAGTCAGAAAAGGTGTCCCTAACGTTTTCCTCTTGATCCAAGCGAACCAACCATAATTGGCTAGCGACCTGCTTAGGTAATGGGACTTGGTACCCATTATGGCAGGTCACTTCACCAACCAATCGATTTGTTAGTTGCAGGTGGCATCACTCGCCTTGCAACTCACTATTTATTCCCAATCAGTTGGTGATGAAACCCGACCAATCTTAATCAGTACACCTGATAGTTAATCACTATCAGATGCCCCTATTTCGTCAGCCACTCCGCCTGATGAGATATTAGGTATTCATCCGGATTGATCCCCAACAGATACAACCAGGTGAATATCCCAAAATCCCCTGAATGTAGTTCCTCCAAAACTTAGGCCAACCAATTTCTGATTCACTTTGCCTTAGTGAATTTTCCCCTATTGACACCAGGTAATCTAACAGGCTGAATATGGGCGAAAATCCCAACACATCCCCCCTCTTGCCTCGATTTTCAGCAAAGAAAAGGATCAGGGCATGAGAACACCACTTCAGACACTTGGTCGAATACTTCATTAGTTTAAGCGGAGTACGCTCACCAATACTCAATGCTACTCAGGGTGACCTCTGGCATATGGCGTTCTTCCTCTTCCTCCTTGCTACCGCCTTCTCAGAGCGCGGTCCCCATGACCTTCTGTTATGCCAGGATGATCAATTTATTTGTGATGATATTAGTCCCAGGATCCGGTTTTCCCCGCATCAGGGTATATGACCGCTGTCATATTCAGGACTCTTGGTCCAGTGTCCTTGATTTCCTGATTTTCTCCTCGTCCTATACAGGAGACTCTTGCCATCAATGTTCCTTTTGCAGCTTGATTAAGAATACTTATTTCTATTTGCCCTTGTTATTTTGCTCATAACCTCTTGGCATAAGTCATTCTTAATTCTTCCATTGGAAAGCTTATCTCTTTAATTTTGAGATTAATTTCCCCAAAATTGGAGCCTAATGGATTATAGAGTTCATAATGTCAACTTCTATATAAGTCTGACATCCCCCCTCTCATCCAGCTCATATGTCAAGTTCTGAATCTCACTACCAGCAGCTCCTCAACAGTATGTCTGATTTAGACCTCCATCTCTTCCAGAAGATAAGTCAGGATGCTTGACAGAACCTTTTTTATGGTTCTTCCAGGACTCATACGCCTAGTCTGGCGCAGGCAGCTAGTCCTTCCATCAAAATTCTGGAAACGGTAATTAATCCCTCTGAAACCAGGCTGGCCATCATCTCAAAAAACTCTCAGCTGGCTCTTCCCTTTCAGTCAATTCCTGAGTTGGTCTTCAAAACCCTCCTGGATTTGGCTCCTTTTGCTGATGCTCCAAACATCATCATAGATGCTATAGAGATTATGCCGGTCACTCTGGATTATTCATTCCTGGCTAGGTCAGACTTGCTCCCTGAGTTCCTCTTCTGACTCAGTCAATTTTACAAACCCACTGTACTGGTTTCTGAGCTCTCAATCAGTAACAGCATACACTTTGAGCTCCCCTATGCTGAACTCCTGGCCCAAATCACCAAGGCTTTGATATTAGCGCTGAATCCCTCTGATCTTGACAACCTTCTGGATTGGGATACTGCCACTTATGCTCTTCACTTTACTGGCCAAGTTCTTTGAAGTTGGTCTATGAAGCTTCCAGCCTCACCTGGATTCCACTGGTCATTCAGCTTTAGTTTCTGTGAAGCCCTAGTCGCTGTTTTGCAGGATGCAATCCGCCTTCTGCACAACTACCTCTTCTCCAGAGCTTCCCATCAGTACCTTCCACTGATGGCGATAATAGGGGCATGATTCAGCAACCCCCATTGAGTATTCCTTCTTCGCTGCTGGCCCACATGTTCGGTGCCCTTGATGAAGCCCATCAGCAGGCGCTCAAGACAAATCTTCCAGCTCCAGTACCATATCAGGATTACTCAGGGTTATTCTCCAATTGCCTCTTTCTTTATTGCTGCTTTCCTCCCCATTCCGGGGTTTTGCAATTGGCATCTTCCAACATTTCAATTTCCCTTCCCTAGTCACTTTTTCTCAGGGATAGGCATCTGCTCAACAAACATGGTTTTGTGTAGGTCTCGCCCTTGCAAGCGTCCAATTGCATATTGATTTCAATGGGCTGTTTATTCCTACCACAATCCATTCTCCCTTCCCCAAGAGGCGACATAGGTGGACATCCACATACTGAGGATAACAATAAAAATAAGAATTATAAAATATATAGGCTTTTTTATCTATGCATATTAATATCGTTTTTTCCTAGATTTTTTATTGATTTTTTATCTTTATTCTTCTTTTTTTCCATGAGATTTGACCTTGTTTCGTTTCAGAAGTCCATCTTTTCCCACAAACTGGGTCCTGAGTACTTAAAGCTACCAGTTTTCCATGGTTCAGAGGTCCTTTTTTGGACTTAACCATCTAGATTGGTTCAGAGATCCTTTTTTCAGACTTGACCTAATCATCAGGTCATGACCAACTTAATGGTTCATTGGTCCTTTGGAACTCTTTTATTTTTTTCCTCGATCTAACTCTTTAGATACTTAGCATGGATCGATTTACTACTCTTCCTTCCAAGAGATTCTTTATGGAGTAAGCATTGGTCATCATCTTGGCGATTACTTTGAACGGACCCAACCAAAACGCATCTAATTTGTTTCTTTGTCCAAAACCATGCGAATTGCAATAGGCTACTCTTTCCCCTATTTGATATTCTTCTAATGCTGGTTGGTTTTTGTCATCAATCAATTTTGCTTGTATCCTTTTCTTCAAGGGTTGTATCAAATGCTTGTGATTGCATATCAATCAGGATACTCGTCAGTCAGCTCAAGTATTACTCAATACTCATCCCCCAACGATGGGTCCATCACCAAATATAATATCAGTGGCAATGCGGCCTTCTACCATATAATAATACAAACGGCGTCTTTCCCATCGCCATATGATGACTAATGTTGTAGGCGAACATCACTGAACTCAGGTAAATTTCCCACGTGGAAGTTCTCCCTGCGACTAGCTTCCTTAGTGTCATGGCCAGAGTCCCATTGGTCTGTTCCACCAGTCCGTTCATCTCTGGCCAGTATGGTACTGACATGACTCCTCAGATCCCCATTATTTCATTTAGCCTCAGGATCACATGAGATGTGAAGTTGGTCCCATTATCGATCAACAGGAGTTGTGGACATCCATGACGATATACCACTTGATCTAGGATGAATCTTGCAGTACTGGTAGCATCTACTCTGGTTAGAGCCTTCGTATCAACCCATCTCATCAGATGGTCAATAGCAACTATGATGTACTTGACTCCTCCTGTGCTCATTGCCAGCGGTCCTATCATGTTGATGGACACCATGTGCCAGGTGAATCCAAGTTGGACCAGTCAGTATCCAATTTGTATTCTTGTGTGGTTTGTGCAGCTGGAACTCCATACAACAAGCCAGATGATCTGTGACATCATAGTTAATTGTTTCTAGTAATAATAATGGTGAATATGGTCAGTAGTTTTTCTCA
This sequence comes from Massospora cicadina, assembly GCA_022478985.1. Classification (NCBI taxonomy): domain Eukaryota; kingdom Fungi; phylum Entomophthoromycota; class Entomophthoromycetes; order Entomophthorales; family Entomophthoraceae; genus Massospora; species Massospora cicadina. The sequence goes on along the minus strand of JAKSZP010005713.1, from coordinate 50,022 downwards.
GCTCTCCATGCCTGAAAACCTTGTGAGCTGCTTGTACTATTGCTGCTCTTTCTGATGGTTTCAGGAATAATATCCACTTCCCATTGATTGTCTTGAATACTTGTCCATCCCTAGTCTTGATGTTTTTCATCGCTTTTCAAAGCGCATTTTGGAAATTTTGAGGCTTATCCCCAATTCTTCCTTCAACCATTCTCTGTTATAGCTCATTCACCTGCGGGTATACCAACTGGACCATTGGCAACCACAATAAGCCATCTTCGTTCTGATGAGAAGCCCCCACTCAGTGGACTATCTCATAATCATAAGCCTGAAGCTCAAGTGCCCATCAGGCCAGTCGTCCTTCTGGTTCTCTTAGATTGTGCAGTTAACGCTGCAAATAGTGGTCCATCACCACCTTAAAGTGCGTTCTGTGGACATACACCTGAAACTGCTTGCATGCGTATATGACCACAAGGCATTCTTGCTCAGTCATGGTGTAGTTCCTCTCAGAGGCTGAGAGTGTCCAGCTCACATATGCCACCGGATGCTCATTCCCAAGTTTGTCTACTTGGCTCAGTATGACGCCAATCGCCATCAACAAAGCATTGGTTTGAATGATAAACTCCTGATCAAAATTTGGATATTACAGAATCGACAAATCTATCAAATACCGTTGTAACTCATTGAAGGAGTCCTAGGCCTCTTCATTCCATACAAATACTTCTTTCAGATCCTTTTATAAATGAAATAAAGGCTTGGCTATTCAGGAGAAGTCCTGAATAAATCTCATATAGTATCTGACCATCCCAAGGAATACTTGAATGTCTCAGACACTTTTTGGTACAGCCATACGCTATATAGCTGCTATCTTCTGGGTTTGCGGCTGCAATCCACTTGAGTTGATCACAAATCCCAGGTATTCCAACTCTTTCTTGAAGAAGTGGCACTTCCTTAACTTGATCTTCAGGTTAGCCACCGACAGTCTCTTAAAAACTTCTTCCAAGTGGTGCAGTTGGTCAGTAAACGTTCTACTGAACACATTGATATTGTCCAGATATACCAGGACGCATGATAACTTCAGGTCACTTAACATTGCGTCCATGGCCCTCTGGAACGTTGTGGGCACATTGCAGAGAATCTGGGGCATCCTCATCAGCCGGAATAACCCATGCGCAGTAATAATTGCGCATTTTTTTGGTCTTCTTCTGGCAAGTTGATTTGCCAATTTCCAAAGATTAGATCCATCGCGGAGAAATACTTTGCTTCTCCTAATTGATCCAGCGAATTGTCAATAGTCAGTAGGGGATACAAATCCTTCTTCATAATTTTGTTCAGCCTCCACTAGTCAATCACCACCTGGTTAATCCATCCTTCTTCTTCATGATCAGAATAGGACTTGCCCAGGGACTTGATGACGGAACTAGAAGCCCATGCTTCACTAGTTTGCTAATCTCATCCTCCACTACTGCTTCAGCGGCTTTTGATCTTTAGATTGGTATCATCCTTATTGGTAGATTTTCCCTGGTGTCAACCTTGTGAATTACGTCTCATGCGCATTCCAAATCATGGTCATCCTGGGCAAATACTTCTTGATACTTTTTGAACAATTTTAACCCTCCTTTTGCTGTCCTTCCATCAGATCAGCGAGTTGCTCTCAATCAACCAATAAGTTGATACTCCCAGCTACCCTGGCCAATAATTTCATCTCATCAAGGGTGGAATTTCCTCCATTCGGCTGTCAGGATTCCTTGTCTCTTCTTGGGTCCAAAACTCTTAAACCATAAAATCAATATTTTAATATTTTATATATTTTTTGTATTTTTCTTTTGAAATGGGACTTGCAACCTACAAAAAGGCTCAGAGGTCCTTCTTTTCCCTTCATCCAAACTGGGTCCTGCGTAATTAAAACCTACCAGTTATCATGATTTAAAATCTTATCCTCTTAAGATTTAACCAACCATTTGGTTCAGTGGTCCCCTTCTGAGACTTGACCAAAATACCAGGACATAACCAAATATGGTTCAGAGGTCCGCTGGAAACATTGCATTTATTTTCTCTTAGGTTCAATACTTCCAATCTTATAGTATTAACCTTCTTCACTATACGCAGCAGCACACTGTTTCTTCACATATAGGCTATACTTGCCTACTTTGGGCAATTCTCTTGAATTAAGCCTTTAATCCTGACTGAGAATTCTCCAACAGGCCCTAATTTCATCTCTATTTTGGCAACTGATGCTTTTGGATCTTCATATCTCATCAGCCAACAGTTCCGTCCAAATATCAAGCTCATTTTTCTCCTGAAAACGATTTTCAGCCTTCGTGGCTATCCTAAATTATACAGGTCGTTCTGGCCTCATTAGCTTCTGTCAAAATCCAGTAAGGGTTGTGCTCGCTGGTGCTTTGTGCCGCTGGATTTCACAATGGGTAATTTAAAAAAAATAATAAATTCTTAATAAAACTAAGTTTTTACTTTTTAGTTTTTATTTTATCTAAGGCAAACTAGAGAAAGGCCCTTTTCTTGATACTAGTATTTCCTATTTAAACTAGTTCAAATTTTGAGACCATGGGTATTCAAGGCTAAAGTATTTAAAGCTGAGTCATCCAAATTAGGGAATATGGGCTTTTGGCCTATCAGATCGAAGATAATTTTTTTGGTGCAAAACTGATCCATGTGGTAACAATTTGATAAATTGTATCCAATCACCAGCGAGTAAAATCTTCTCACCTTGGAGGTGGTCAGATTTGTGTGGTAACGAACACCTCAAATTTGGCTGAGAAGTCAGGAAAATTCCTATTATTAGTTTTTACCCTATTATGCTGATTTTGGTTATAATCCATATTTTTCTGATAGTTAGGATTCCACTGAGAATCTGCCAAGGTATTTTCGCCATTGGTACTCATATTGTTGATAACCACAATATTATTTGAAGATTGGGCAGGAGATGGGACAATCATGGTAGCAGATTTGGGAGCACTCATACCTCCAACTTTCTTTCTCATAATTTGAGAAGGAGAATGTCTGACATTGACCCCCTCAAGAATGTTGGAAGGATTGTAGGATCGTAGGAAATGGCCATGTACCTAGTTTATGGTAACTCCCGTGGCTAATGATTTGATGGAGTTTCATTGCCTCTTTTATAGCTGATGGAGAAAGGTCCCTCCCAAATTGAACCAAGCTTACCACTTCTTGAAGTGATGCAGTTATGATAGTATAACACCTTATCAGCCACTTGAAATGTAGGAAGGGGGGTGCGGAGCTCATTGGCAGTCTGCCCTTCTTTAGTCACTGTTTTTGCTAAGTTGGTCATAGCTTCAACTTGAAGTTGAATGATTTGGTTAGCTAACCTTTGCATGGCTTTCTTAGGCTCCTCTCCTTTTAGAGAAGACATCCTTAGCCAGAAGAGCAGGTATGCCTGGTTCCCTGCCATACAAAACTCGGAAAGGGGACATTTTCAGAATCTGGTGATAACTAATCCAGTAGGCCATAAGGGCACTGGGTAAGAATTGATCCCATTGCAGTGGATCGGAATAGGCCATTTTACGTAGGATGGAAACTAAAGTTCCATTGGCTCTTTCCACTGCTCCATTGGTAGATGGATTGTATGGAGCTGAAAAAAGTTGTTGGGCTCCCATGGAGGTAGCTAGGAGTTTGACTACTCTGGAAATAAAATTCTTGCCATTATTGCAGAGTTGTACTTGGGGGCAGCCATGCCAAGCAAAAATGTGTTGATGTATGAAAGTGGCAGTTGCCTTGGCTGTTTGGGCAGGAAGCGCCACAGCTTCAACACACTTAGTGAAGTGGTCGATGGCTACTAGGATAAAACGGTTGCCACTGGTAGACTGTGGAAGGGGACCTACGACATTCAGACTAATAGTGTGAAAAAGTTGTTGCGGGGTAGTTGGTTGATACTGGTTTTAGTCTTGAAACCGGATTGTTTTTGCACATAAGGCAGGCTTCCAAGACATCAACTATAGCTTCCATCATTCCATCCCAATAGTATCAATCCCTAAGCCACTCATAAGTTTTCTTTGCCCCTCCATGGCCTAAAATGGAGTGAGCTTCGAGGATGGCAGGTAAGCGTTTTGAGGGCCAGAGGTAAGGCAGCCACTTCACCCCCACCTGATTATATAACTTTCCATTTTCCGCTTTGGTGTTGCGCGAGTGGCGGGCTAACATCCTCTGAACCAGATCATCTTCATCCCCCCATTCATTGGGAGTCATTAATAGATCATGCAACCTTTCTGCCTCGCTATTATCCAAGTGAAGGACTGGCAGATGAGACAACCCATCCACATTCATATGACGAGTTCTGGCACGATGTTCAATTTTCATATCATAAGGCTGGAGATTTAGAGCCCAGAGAGCTAACCGTCCAGTAGGGTCCTTCATAATTTGTAACCATTTCAATGAAGCATGGTCAGTAACTACAGTAAAGGTGGTCCCATAGAGGAAAGGACAATAGTGCTTTAAAGCCAACAAAACAGCCAGGCACTCCTTTTCTGTTACACTATAGTTGTGTTCAGGCTTTGAAAGCATCTTACTGAAATAAAATACCGGATGATCAATACCGTTTTCATCTAGTTGACCTAAGATGGCCCCAACGGCGTAGTCTGAGGCGTCCGTAAACAAGATAAAGGGTTTTTGTAATCTGGGTGCCGTAGGATAGGGCGTCGTTGTAGTAGCTGCTTCAGGGTCTCAAAAGAGGCTTTTTGTTCAGCGCCCATTGGAAGGGGATATTCTTCTTCAGTAAGCGAACAAGGGGCTCACTGAGTTGTGAAAACTTAGAGATGAACTGATGGTAATACCCCATCAACCCTAGAAACACCTGTATATCCACAAATTCTTAGGGGGAGGCATATTTGCAATGGCTTTGACCTTGTTCTGTAGTGGTTGGATTCCTTTTTGCGATATGGTGTGTCCAAGGAAATCCAATTTTCGCTGAAAGAAAGTGCACTTTGATGGTTTCAACTTGATATTTGACTTATGAAGCCTTCCAAACACCTCCTTCAAATGATCCAGGTGGTCATTGAAGGTTTTTGAGAACACAGTAATATTGTCGAGATAAACGATAATGCAGGTTAGTTTTAAGTCTTGCAAGATGTGATCCATCACATGCTGGAAAGAGGCAGGTGCATTGCACAACCCTTGGGGTAATCGCGTGGGTTGGTAAATAAATCCACTGCAAATGAAAGCGCATTTCTCCCGATCTTGTATAGAAAGGTCCATTTGCCAATAGCCACTGGTCAAGTCCATGGCTGAGAAGATGTTTGAGCTGGATAGTTGGGCCAGGGCATCATTGATGCGAGGGATAGGATAGCTATCCTTCTTCATGAGGTTATTTAGCTTGTGGTAGTCCATGACTACCCGGTGACCTCCATCTTTCTTCTTAATTAACAACAGTGGGGAAGACCAAGGGGCTTTGAGAGGGAACTAGTAACCCCGCATCCAATAACTGTGTGAGTTCTGTCCTCATATGCTGTTCCTCCACCCTTGACTTGCGAAATGGTTTTTACCAAACGGGATGGGCATCACCTACATCCATGGAGTGGCACCAGCCCTTCATATAGCCATAGTCGTGAGCTGACTTGAATAATATGTCGTTATAGTCATCAAGAAGATTATGAACTTTCTCTAGCTAAGTTGGGGTTAACTCATTTGAGATATGGACGTTTGGTAAGGTACACACCAGGTTGTCTGTTGGCAGGCCCAAATCTGCCATTGAGCCGATGGAGTGGATCTGTTCAACATCCTCCACAGGAATTAAAAATCCTCAGCCAACCTCTTGGTGTTTCCATATGATCATGTCCTTTGCGGTGAGGTTTCCCAACAGTAGAGTAATAGGTCGCTGATAGGCGGGGTCTAGTAGCCCAGGTAATACGCGAGACTCCAAAGGACTAAGGCCCTCAACACTTATGAGATGCAACAAACAATGACGTGGGATTTGGAGCGTGATTTTCGTATCAACCACTCGTTGTTCACCTGGCTTAATTACCACCTCATCTGCCGCATAAAATGGAATACCATCGCTAGCCTCCACTGAATCAGACAATTTCTTAGTGTTGCGCCCAGAGGTGACATAATGTAAAGGCAAAGCGGAAGAAGAGTATTCAACCAAGCAGGTGTAGTCATTCTTGATAAGTTCCTTGTTGGATAAGACTAACAGAACTTCGTAGTTCTTTTAAGATAGGAACCCTTGCTTCATGTTGATGAAGCCTTCATACTCGATCATAAACTGAGTACCTATGAGCATATCATAGGAGTTACTATCTAAGGCCACAGTGGGGGCCAATAGGATAAGCTTCCCAACGCGAATGGGAAGAGAGGAGTAAGCGCAAAGGGCGCGGGTATTGTTTGGGCCCGCAGTTCCAAACTCCTTGGCATAATCCAGGTCAGGCATCAGTTTAATCTTTTTCATCAGCCAAGATGAGATTAAATTCACTGAGGAACCTGTATCCAGGATAGCCATCACCCGGACTTTGTGAACAACTACTTCAACCTTGGTAAGTGTGCTTCCAAAGTTGGCCGACAGTGCTAAGACCTCCTTGAGATGAAAAGTGGAAGTTAATTTACATGCGGTCTCAGGGTGAGTCTTCAGAATAGACTGCATGGTATGCCCTCGCTGTAAAGGGCGAATTAAACTTGATAGGAGCTGATCAGCGTCGCTGGCTGTGTCAATAATTGTCATACAACCTATAACTTGGTGGAGGTAAGTATCCTCAGGTATGGTGGTTTCATCTACTCCTTTGGCGTTTAGGCGATCAGGGACCTCCACTTCCGCGGGAGCTCCCAATAAGTAGTACCCAACATCATTGTAACCCCTCTTAAAGTCAGCCTCAGGGGTATTCTCAACCATGGGCAAGGATGCAATTGAAGTGGGGGAGACAGCCACGATAGGTGGGGTAATTAGCTTCACTTTAACTGGCATTTTCACAACCCCAGTAGTTCTGGAGGATATACCCTTAGGCGCGCGCCTATTGGCTGAGCGGAAGGGGAAACCACAGTAGGGATCTCCACTTTGCGTGAATGAGGGAGGTCCATTTTAAGTTGCACCAAAGAAGCAGATTTGGTGGGGAGGATAGGCACAGGTGGGCTTACTTCCAACGGTTTGATAGGCTGCAGCTCACCTAAAGGAATATGGGCGACATCTAACAAAGCCTCTGTTATATCAAGAAAAGTTGTAAAGTGGCGTTTCACTGATATGATATGCCTGGCGAGAGAGGGTCGTGAAGCTAACCCTGTTAATATGGTGGCAATAGCATCATCCAAAGTAAGAAGGCTAGATGTAGCCAGCCTTTGAGCAGTGAGATAGACTGCTCAGCAAAACTAAAGAGGGTTTCACCCTCATACATGGTAAGGCGCATGAAAGCCTGCTTTTCCCTGTATAAGCTCCGCTTGGATCTGAATTCAGCCAAGATGGCCTTCTTAACATCTGGTTAGGTGTGCTGAGGATCCAGGTGAGGAACGATCAACTCTTGAGCTTTGCGGCTTAAAAAAGGAAGAATATACTGAAATTTATGTTTATCAGTGGCACCATCCATCGCAGCTTCATAAACGTACAAAAAGGAAGCAATGCTCCCTTCACCCGGGGTGTATCTGTCCTTTATAGGTAGTTTAAGCGGCCGTTGCTCTATCTCTTTGAGACGGGAGAAAGAGCTGGCTAGTTGCTTCTCAAGAGCAACTAATCATGATTCAGTTAAAAAAACCAGGAAAGCTGCTCACGTTTACAGCCTCCATGTTAGTAACTGCAGTTTAATGCTCAGGCGTGCCCCTGTAGTGAGCATCAAATTGTCAAAATCCAGCAAGGGTTGTGCTCGCTGGTGCTTTGTGACGCTGGATTCCACAATGGTTAATTTAAAATAAATAATAAATTATTAATAAAACTAAGTTTTTACTTTTAAGTTTTTATTTTATCTAAGGCAAACTAGAGAAAGGCCCTTTTCTTGATACTAGTATTTCCTATTTAAACTAGTTCAAATTTTGAGACCATGGGTATTCAAGGCTAAAGTATTTAAAGCTGAGTTATCCAAATTAGGGAATATGGGCTTTTGGCCTATCAGATCGAAGATAATTTTTTTGGTGCAAAACTGATCCATGTGGTAACAATTTGATAAATTGTATCCAATCACCAGCGAGTAAAATCTTCTCACCTTGGAGGTGGTCAGATTTGTGTGGTAACGAACACCTCAAATTTGGCTGAGAAGTCAGGAAAATTCCTATTATTAGTTTTTACCCTATTATGCTGATTTTGGTTATAATCCATATTTTTCTGATAGTTAGGATTCCACTGAGTCTGCCAAGGTCTTTCACCATTGGTACTCATATCAATGATAAACCAAAATATTATTCAAAGATCAGGTAGGAGATGGGCCAATCATGGTAGCAGATTTGGGAGCACTCATACCTCCAACATTCTTTCTCATAAGTCGAGAAGGAGAATGTCCAACAGCTTCATCCAATTTCTCCTGAATTGATGAACTTGTCTCCAGCAGCTTCTGACCAGTGATTGAGTGTTATAAAGTCAAAGATTTCCTCCACTATCCTGGATCAATTATTTCCTATTTTGACTTCATCTCTTAATATGTATGGCAATTTAATTCTCCGGATTTCTTCCTTCCTATTTCATCCAATGCCTCATCTAAGCACTCACTCCTCAGGACTATTTAAAGCGGACCCAATTTCACCCTGAGTTGATCCTGATGTTTCTTGGGACTATTTACAGAGGGCCAATTCCAACCCAAGTTGGCCCTGCTGATACTCTTAATCTCAAGTAAATGTCTGGTGGAACTGGTTTCCTTGCAGCTCTAGATAGTTCCATATCTAGGCTGCAAGTCCTTTTCCCTGTACTTGAGTATCTTTGATTTGCTTCACTCAGAGCTCCACTGCTGAGCTGGGTGAACGCCACTGAACATAATCCTCTTCACGTTCTATCTTTGTTACTTCCTTCAGTAACATATTTCCAGCATTGGAAACATCTTCTTTGTATGACATTATAATAGATTCTTTACTCAAATACCCCTGTAGTGAGCACCAACTTGTAAAAATTTACTTAGGGATTGATTATCGGCCATCAACCCAGTAACCTTTTTACTGCACAGGTTCAATTTCCTCATGAACTTTGTCACGTTGTATAGAATGTATTAATCAATAATAGTATGGAGACTATTATCTGTAGTTGAGTTTGAAATATTATTAGGCCCAACGCTTCAGCCATTACTTCCAATTAAATACTCTGTAAGTTGTACTTTTAGGGTTTCATTCTTTATATTCTTGTCCACCCAATCTTCATTAAGATACCCCGGTGACAATCCCTCTCAGCCAACACACAGTCAGCAGCTATCCCTGATTGTGGTTCCTTTGTCTCTAGATCCTCACTCGGATCTTTACTCTTCTCTATTAGAGTCTTCAAATTTTTGCCTTCTGCAGTAATATCCTTGAGATGGAATGACACAATAGAAGATGATAGTCTAACTATACACCAAATTTCTTATATTACTGTAGATAATAACGTTGATAATAATAACGTCAATAATAATAATCTTGGTAATAATAGTTGTTTTTGTTATAAAGAATCCTAGGGAATTATATAGTTGGGGATTCGGCTGTCTAACCCTCAGTTGACACATCTTTGATGAAAGAGAAGCTGTTGCCATTAAATCACCATGCCTTGTCTTGAAAGTGATGGTCTATCCCATACTGGCTAGGATTCTGTCATTGGACATCCTTGAGACCTCAAATAAAAGAGTTGGAAAACGTGTCCCTAACGTTTTCCTCTTGATCCAAGTTAACCAACCATAATCAGCTAGCGACATGCTTAGGTGATGGGACTTATTACCCATCATGACAGGTCACACACAAACCAATCAATTCGCTAGTTTAAGGCAGCATCACTCGCCTTGCAACTCAATATTCATTTCCAATCAGTCCGTGATGATTTTTGACTAATCCCAATCGGTACACCTGATAGTTAATCACTATCAGATGTCCCTATTTCGTCAGCCACTCTGCCCAATGAGATATTAGGTTTTCATCCAGACTGATCCTCAGTGGATATGACCAGGTGAATATCCCAAAATCCTCTGAACGTAGTTCCTCCAAAACTCGGGCCAACTGATTTCTGATTCACTTTGCCTCAAAAAAAACTTTCCCTAGCGACACCAGGTAATCTAGCAGGCTGAATATGGGTGAAAATCTCAAGAGAAGGCATCCTGAAAAGTTAGGACCACTGGAGCACTTTTGCCCCACTTGCCTTATACAAAGGCGCTATAATTTCAGGAAGATTTGGTTGAATATTTAAAGAAACGTGCATGTCCCCAAGAAACTCCTCAATTCTTTAACAAAGTTGGAGTGAGCCACTCACTAATCACCTTCTTGTATGAATTTATCATGTGCCCTTGGTCAAATACAACGTTGCTCAGGAAGGTGACCTTAGACTTGAAGAATTTGAACTTACTTATTTTTAATGTGAGGTCAGAAGCTCTCAAACGCTCCATCACCTACCAAAGATGTACTGTATGGGACTCAATGTCAGGGGAAAATACCAAAATATCATCCATGTAAGATACTGCGCATATCCCCAGCAGGTCCCCCAAAGCTACATCATTACAGCGTTGAAAGATAGCAGGGGCAATTTTAAGCCCAAAGGGCATAACCTGAAATTAAAAATCCCTTTTCTGGTACTGAATGCAGTCAGCCACTCCTGGCCCTTCTTGATCCAGATCTGATTAAACGCGTTTAAACAATCCATACTGGAGAAGACTCTCGCCTTCTCCACATAGCAAGCAATATGTGAAGCAAGTTGGATGGGATGCAAGTCTTGTACTGTGACGTCGTTGAGATTCCCATAATCTAAGCATGGACGTAAAGTACCATAAGCTTTCTCTACAAAAAGAAGTGGGGAACATACAGGGGAGTTTTGCCAAAAAAGTCGCACCTTTGGCTGACTGCTCCTTAACCCTAACATCTAAAGCTGCTTTTTCTATACTGTTAATGGATAAATTGGGGAATATATACCCACCAGATCAACGGTTAACTTGAACTCACAATCAAACTCTGAATGAGATGGTAGTCCATTTACTGAAGCCACATCAAACAAAAATTCCAACCCTTTAAACAGGAAGGTAGGTGAACCTCCAAAGAGGGCTTCAGCAACGGAGCAAGGCTGAGGGTGTGAATATTGGGCCAGTTGGGAAAATCGCCCTGAAAGTGGGTTTCAGCCAAAGGGACAGCGAACTTGTGCCCATTATTTGAAGTTAATTATTGGGTATTTTTTTTTCAAGTTGGTTCAGACATAAAACTTTTGTCACCACTCTACACCCAAAATGATGGTGTACAAGAGGTTTTTGATAGCTTAAAAGTGGTCAGAAGAATGATACTTTTCAACTTGATAATCCACTAACCCAATAATTTTCAGCGTTGAAATACCTTGGGAAGCCCCTCCCTAACCATACCAACTGGCAAGTAACTAAGCTCAAGATACTCTGCTAGATCTTGGTCAATAAATATCTCAGAGGATCCAGTATCCATGAAAATAGTAGTGCTGATTTTTCCTAAAGGGGATGAAAGGGTAGCAGTCAATAAAGAATATCATAAATAATTTTTTTAACAGAAATCTCCAAAACTTCACCACCAAACTCTTCTTCAGGGTCTAGAATATCCCCAGGGTAAGTTTTTGCATTATAGAATGGAGAGGGATATTTGGCCACTCTTACTACTGAGGACACAAATCCCACCATATCTTCAGAAACTGCATAAACGTTTTTTTTGTGATTGTAACATCTTCTCCACTTCCTGGGTTCCGCAGATCATGGTTGTGGTCAAGCGTGAGATCTCTGGGGTGATCTGATACACTGAAATGGGGTCCATATCTGAGCCATAAGGGAAGATATATGGCTCAGTAGTATATATAAAAACGTCATTATAAAACACATTTTTTGTCATGAATGACCCTATACCCATTTTGGCAATGGGTTTTATGCCGTTATCCAAGACCAACACCACCAGGCTCTTCATTGAAGCTCCCGACTGCACCTTCCAAATGTGGTACTGAAGAAAAAACAATTTATTGGTGGTAATTTTATTAGATACAGTGGAAAGTTGAGGAATCACAACACTCAGATTGCAAAGAATACATATCTTCCAGGTATGGGCATAAGGGTGAGTACTTTCCAGTCGGAGGTAGCAAGAATAACGCCAGGATGCTCCAAACATAAAAAAAGGCAAAATAGTGGTGAGCCACACCGTGGCTATGACTAACAGCTGGTGCACACCATTTACACTTTGTGAAAGTCCCACATAGAAAAGTTTGTGCATGTAAAGTAAATTAGTTGTTGTATAATGTCAAGAGAGTGTCTATAACTCTCCATTTCCAGCGTGGCGGTGCATGGAGCACTAGACCAACGCAAAAGAACTAGTCATCAGTGTTAAAATGAAAAATGCCCATCAGAGGGAGCTTGAGCTAAAGCGATATAGGTCGAGGGTGGTTAGCGCTGTACTTATGAATAGTGATTGAGCAAACATCAAAGCTTAGCTGTGCCCAAAGGGCTGTTCACAACCAAGCTTTGAACAGATCTATAGTGCACGGGGGCTCTTATAGGGAGGGAACCTAGGCGTCTCAACGGTGTACCTGATGCTGTAATCAAAAAACAAATGATTTGGCTAATGTGATGAAAGACCTCCCCAAAGATGTCCGCGCACAGGTATGTCAAGTGAACATAAGAAAATAGTTAAACTGACCATGGGTTTACTGTAAGGAGGAAGACAATTAATGAGAAAATTTGATGTCAAAAAACCACATTTAAGCTAAACAGAAGAAATCGTCTATTGGAGAAAGTGGTACCAAGCCAAGTTGCACCAATAAGCGTACACCCCTATCCAACTGGGTGCTATACTTTAAAATAGACTGAACTTGAGTAATTGATTGAAGTTGAGCCTATCAAGTTGGAAATTTCATATTTTGAACAGGTCTTGAACCCCCATTCCCCTATGAACTTAATTGAGCTGTTGTCGTTAATTAAATAAACTTGTATATTTCAATGCAAGAGCCAAAACAAGGGGCTGGGAGTTATGCACCTCTTTTGTACCAACCTGGGCATACCTGGCTTTTACTCAGCGTTGGTACAAGTTGTGCTTCAGGTCAGAAAGGTCCTAAAGCTTAACCTTTTGGACCTCCTGCCACCCAGCTTTATCCTTGCTGTTGGTGTCCTCAACAAGGTCATATAAACATGACAATTTCCCCCTTAACCAGATGTTATTTCTCCAGCGTGAATCCACCTATTTAGTGGGCCAAGACTTCCATCAGAGTAATGGTGAAAGAGGTTTGAAAGCAACCTCCACGCCTTCAACAGGCGTCAGAAACTACACTAGTGGCTTTTGCCACCTCCTAACCATAACTCCAACTAATTGAGTGACACCCCAACAGAGCCCCCTGCAGTGAGCACCACTATTACAAATTTACAATCTGCTATGTTGGGCTCCACTAGTGTGCCAAGTCAAACAGTATGAGGAGTACTGGCCCTTGCAACTTCTCCTTTATAGGTGTACCAACCCCTAAGTCCACATAAGAGCATCAACACAGAAGATCATTAATTTCGCCTTAGAGCCATTAGCCCCACTTAGAAGTGCACTGTGGTCCTCAGCCCCCTTCCTGGGCAGCCTAACCACTTGCTTCTTATCCCCTCATGACCAATCGCCAGCCCTTCTCAGGTTTACACTGGCAAGTCCATCCACCAATTGGGCAGCTCAGCTCCCTAGCAATAATACCATCATAGCTGACAGTCATCAGCCCCTCATTATTGATGGCTGGTTGGCCAGGTTCCCATTGGGGGTTTCTTGTATGGCTGATGTATGAGAGTTGGCAGCTCCAGCCACTCCAGGTGCATCGTCCCACACCTACCTTGGGGATCTCCAGTCCTACATTCTTAAACTAGCTTCTTTCATTACTAGCAATAAAGAAAGGTATGCAAAAGAGAGATATTTATCTAGTTGGAACTACAACTTTTTATACCAAGGCGTTATTCTGGAAATCCACTGCACGCCTATAAAATCTATCATCATTCATCACTGGAATTTCATTCAATTATCGGCCTTCCATTGGCACTCATTCTCTCTTAAACCATCCTTCCTGAACACCAAATATTAAATTGACTTATTTTCAGCATTTGTCGCTGGTCATTCTTATATAACATAATAAATATTTTAAAACTTTTATGACGATGAATTTAAGACTGTAAGGTAATTTTAAAAGTATTAACATGTTGGTTTCAAATCAGGTTTTAGTTTTTGTATCATGTAAGGTTTTTTACAATTCAAATTTTGAAGTTGTTAAAAAATAGAATTTTGTGAACAAAACAATATTATTATTTAATTGTGATTTCAAAATTGTATATGTTTAGACCTGCATAAAATCACAACACATGGCGGTTCAGTAGACAATGGTATACACTCACTTAAAAATGTTATAATTATTATGTAAACACAACACATATGACAATTTAATTCCTCATCGCTGATCTCACTGCTTTAAAGTCTTCCAACATGTGTTGAAACTTCCTATTTTTCATTATTGTCTCCCTTCAATAGTGCCATCACTTTTTAACATAAAACAGTAGTTGGCCATCATGTTGGCGTTCCACCTTCCCTAATATCTCTTTTTCATATCCTTAATATCCTGGTGGAAACGTTCGCTTTGTTTTTCCCTGAAATTGCTGAGGGTTACAGGGAAAAAGTCAACATATGAGTGTAGGAAGTGAAGTTTTACACTAATGTTACGTCCTAATTTTATGAAACTCTGCAAAATAATTTAACCATGGTATTGTATTCTGGATGTTTGTGTTTTCCCAAAAAATTGACAACTACTTCTTTAAACAAAAACTGCCTTTTTTTACTGGATTCATTATACTTTCAAAAATAGTATATCATTAACTTTCTTGTCTGCAGTCCCAAAAAGATCCCTTCTATAAGTTTCTTATAAAAAAGTTTCAAAAATCTTGTTACCAAGTACTGGAAACTGTTACCATCTTTTGGTAGAGCTTTAGTAACTGTTTTATTAATTTGAGTTTTATTTCTTAGAGGAGTAATAGTATCTTGCCTCTTTTAATTAGGTGTATCAAGTGTGACCAACTAATACTTCTTATAAAAAATAAACTCCTCCCCCCATAATAAAATTTTCCCTTGTTATTCTTACATGTAACTAAAAGATGAGTTCATTCGATTTGCAAAAGAACTGTATGTGATAGAAAGAAACGGATTGCAGATCTGGAAACAGCGCAAAATTCTTTAGGAACACCTAAGACTACAGAAACATAGAAAGCCATTGTGCATAGTGTAATTACTATAATATAGAATCTTCAAATATCCTCAGCCTCTGGTCACCAGTAATTCAAAACTATAGGAGGTAGAATCATTATCACTTTCTCTAATAGAGGAATCTTTAGCACTAAAACCAGTAATCTGTCCATCCATAGCCTAAGTCGCCAGCTGATATGTTAGTTTTTGGTGGGCCCAAGTTTGCTCTGGTTGCACCCTGGTGGGTACCTTTCAGCCACAAGTGTACTTAAGCAACTGCTGTCACGGTGGCCCTAAAATCCTTTAGTTGATTTGGGGAGTGCTTTCTTTAAGGCTGCACCAAGATGACCTGGATGGGCGCCATGGTGCTCAAAAATGTTTGAAGATGACAAAAAAATGGTGGGGGGTAAGTTTTTATTTAAAATAAAATAAAACTAGAAAAGTAAAATAGGCCAGTACCCTCATTAGTAAGGCACTGTCATTTATATAGGAAATGGGGGTTATGGTCTTATAACACTGTTCTTGGGTCCTGCAGCTCTGGGGTCGTCATTTTCTCCAACTTCAGGGTTCCAGGGCGCGCACTTGAGGGGAGAGGGTCAGTTCATAGATTGGCGCAAAAACTGAGGGTGGGAAGGGGGAAATTCGTGAGGTGGTGCAAGAACTGAGGTTGAGGGAGGTGATGAGGTATGTCATAATTGGCTGCCCCCCAATTTAGCTATCTTGAAAACTTTTAAAAATTTTCCAAAGCGAGGCGCGCTCCACCTTAGGAAGTCCAGCTCTCAATTGATAGAAAATTTCTAAAATCATTAGAAAGGGATATAGGGAAATAATAAAAGAGGGTAAAATAACTTTTCTCTCTCGTTACAATCACTTTTGCAACTTATTCAATTCAAGTCTGATTCTAGTTTGATAATCTCACAGAGGAGATTAGTCTGCGCCCATGTCAGGGAGCAGTTGGGCAAGTAAGGTAAGAGTCACAGGTGGTAGGCCCGCGACCTCAAACGTTTGAAAACGCCCCAGAGAAACTGGCGGAATAGAAAAAAATAAAAAACTGGTGGTCACTATTTCCCCAGAAATCCTCACTTGGCAAGCGCGATGCAACCAGTACATCAACATGCCACACTCCCAACCACTTTGTCGGTGGAATATGGAGTCCAGGTGTTTCTGGACATCCAACAAACAGCTTTATGGAAAAATTTTGTGGGGATGTGCACACTTTTTTCCCAACCGCGGTGTATGTTGCACCTCACTCCATGTCACGTGGTTGGCTGGACCTCAGTTTCAAAAAACAAGGAGGCAGCAAACAAAGCTGCTGCAGTGTGCATAGTGATTGACCTCCCTGAAGGGCAACGGGTTGTTGAAACCAAATGCACCAGATGGACAAAATCCAACCAAATTTTCCTCACGTTTGACTTTTTGCCCACTACAGTCAAACGTGCCATTCTGGAGCAGCACCTGAAAGATGGTCTCACTATATATGGCGAAATACAATCCTTCAAGATGCAACGCTTTACACTGATGCCACATCTGTGCACCGGCAAAGCCATTGCAGTTCTGACTCCAACTGAGGAGATCGTCAAGGACCTAACCCAGATCCTGCACTCCACATATATCAATATCGAAGGGCATACCACCCATCCTTTCTGGGTCACTGTAGACAGCACACCCCCCATCTACACCCACTGTGACGCATTCAGCCATAAGGCACATGCATGCCCCACCAAAGAGGGCATCACATTCCAAGAGCACCCCTCGGTGGCCATGGCCAGCGGAGAGGCGCACTATGAACCAACCACCAGCACCAAAGAGGCTTTCCCATGAGGAGCACAAGACTGCTACCTACTAGTAAAGCCTATCTCCCCTCAAGAGCGAAAGAAGGCCAAACAGGCACACAGGGCCGCGCCAAGGAAGCGGCCAAAGTCACCTCCTCTATACCACACTCCCAATGCCAAGAGGACATCAAAACCTTTGCGGTGGAAGCAACTCAGGATTCCCTCAACTAAGCAGATTGGGAAGCCCATGCCAATTGGGCCACCCAATCTGAGGATCTGATGGGTGACTCAATCTCACCTGACCTTTGCAACCAAGCCCAGGTTGAAACCAACTTGTTTTCCAACCTACCTGAAATTTTTTTCAACCTGAACATTGGTGCACCAAACTCATCCGCACCACAAAAAATTCATTCAATGTCGGGGGAAACAAAAAATGAAGGCAAAAGCCAACGCGAGCCTTTCTGCTAAGATTTAACAAAACTACTGATAGCGTTGCTACAAACACTGCGCTGCTGTGAAGGCCTGTGGGGATCTAGAGGAGGCTGGTGGGCCTGGGTGCCCACCCCCTCGTACCTAAGGTGCGATGGGGGAAACCTTCACTTTAGGGACATTGAATATCGCCAGACTCAAGGCCTCGCCATCCCTGGCTAGGAAACTGAGTTTTACAAAAAAATTTACCCGTGGACATCCTGGCCATCCAGGAGTCCCACTGTCCACGAGGTTCCAAGGATGCTTGGAAAACCATGCTCCTCCCTTCCCTATCCTTCTGGTCAGAGCACTGTGGGGTGCTCGTTTGGAAAAACAATATTTTAAATTTTATTATCAGAATTCTTCCTCAATGGCTGAGTCCTCATTGTCACTTTCTCATGGGCCAACATGGCGCACACTATCATCAACATCTATGCCCCAACCTGTGCATGAGAGCGTCAGGAATTTTTCTCATCAATCAAATCCCTTCCATTACCCCCTGACCCTTTCATAGTCAGCGACATGGAATGTTGGCTAAACTCACCCATGGACTGTTGGCCTTCCCCCTCCCACGCCCTCAAGGTCACATAGAACTTCACATTCTAAAGGCCACCCTTGGGTTAATAGATGCGCTGCCGCGGCAAGCCCCACTGCTCAAAAATATGATGCACCCCCACGCCCACAACGGCCAATTAAGGTCCATGACCCGCATCAACCTTATCCTCACGCCGGCGAAATTTCAATCTCACATTTCCCACTTCCAAACAACAAAAAGCGAATTCTCCAACCACCAGCTGGTCTCAATAACCTACCACTTACCTGTCACAGTGGCTAAGGCCCCACATTGGTGCAAACTCCACCCTCCCAAACTTGCGTCGCCAGGGTTTTCCACTTGGGTGGAATCAGCAACTTTGGCAAAAGAGTTCATTACACCATTTTGCACAGACCCAATTTCCACATGGTCAGCCTTCAAAGAGGATATCATCCGCCACGCTCACCACCTCTCCTCCTGACGCTCACAAGCTACATCAGCCATCATCTCGCGCACTCTGGCAGAGCTGGCCCACCTGGATTCCAACGTCCCAGCCAAGGGCTACAGCCCTGCTTGGGGCCGTGAGTGAGCAGAAGTAACCACCCACCTCAACGCGCTCAAAAGGCAACTCAAACATTAGGTTTATGTTCAGTACAGGGCCAAACAAATTACAGAGGGCGACAAGTGCACCGCATATTTTTTAAAAATTCTTCACACTGCGCCAGAGCGTGGCCTGCACACAGGTGTGGAGATAGGATGACTCTGTCGCGGATACACCAGCCAAAGTGGCAATCAAAAAAAAAGTATTACTCTGAGTTATACCAATCCAATCCAATTCAGCCAGCTGAAGTGGCGAAATTTTTTGACTGCACCCACATCCGCATCATTTACCAATACCCAGAATTAATGAATTTGATTACTCCAAATGAACTCTGGACAGCCATCCGTGGTACACCAAATTGGAAATGCTCAAGCCCAGATGGCATTCCATATGAATTCTATAAAAAGTACTTCAAATATATATCCCCACTGCTGCTTGCCTCCCTTAACCAGAGCCTTCTGGAAATGCGCCTTCTACCAGGAGGACAAGAGGCCTTCACCATCACACTCTTCAAGAAAGGGGACAAGCTAGACTTAGCCAACTGGCGCCACATTTACTTAGCTAACATGGATACAAAAATTTTAACTAAAATAATGGCTAACCACTTAGGGATTGTAGCATCTGCCACCATCTCCCCAGAACAATTTGGTTTCATACCCAGAAGGTCGATTTGGGACAACGTGCACTCTGTGGCTAATGCATGCCAGTCCACAGCCTCTGGGGCACTTGTATTTTTGGTTCAACAGAAAGCCCATGATAGAGTAAACTGGGAATACTTCAGGACATGCCTCTATCAATTCCGCTTACCCCCTCGCTTCATCAACTGGGTAATGCTGCTCACGGAATCTGCAACAATGGCAGTGCATGGTTCTGGCTTCCTAACAGAAGTAGTCCACCCTCAAAGGGGCTTATGACAAGGGGACCCCCTTAGCCCACTCTTATACAACTTCAGCCTTGACCCACTACTTCGAAACGTGAATGCCCACCTCACTGGGGTCCATGTACCAGGCCAAGCCCCAGTCAAGATGATGGCGTTTGCAGATGACTGTGCGGTTGGGGTGTCTAATAATAAAGACGCACGCGCGCTTGAAGCTCTCATCCAGGAATATTCCCAGGTAAGTAATGCTGCACTGAACGCTTCCAAAACTGGAATCATCCTCCTTGGTCAGTATCAAGCGTGCTGGGCCCCTGCGACCAGTGCCCAGCCCAGCCCATCTGCTCACACACGTGCTCGCCCTCCCTGCTCACCCCAAATCGCCCCACTAGTGCTCCCCTTCATGCCACGCTCTACCATAGGGCCTGTCCGCCATCTGGGCGTGTGGGTGGAGGCAGGTGGGTATGCCTCAGCAGTAATGGAAAGTCGTATTCTAGACAACGTGACAAAGCGCATCGCCTCCCTCAGAGCCCACCCTACTTCCCTTACTGGCAGGATTATTTTAGCCAACTCTATGCTCCTCTCCAAAGTCTGGCTTGGAGCCCACGCCATCGCCTTCTCCCCAAACTTTTTAAAATCCATGTATGCCCTTCTGCAAGGATGGCTTTAGCCAGGCTGCCCACCACCAGTACAGCTTGAGGTCATGTTTAGCCCTTATCATAATGGTGGCATGGGCCTACTTGACTTCAAAGCCCATGCTGCCAAGATCCTGGGCACCTGGATTGCGGCTGTCACCACCTTTACGCTCCCTCCCAACACTGGTCCCGCGCAGCCTGATCCAACTTCTCCCGCGCATTGGGCCTTAACAATCCATCGAACCCTCACTCCTTGATGAAATACTTGGCTTCCCACCCATCAGCCACAGGTCCTCACGGTACTAAAACCCACTACAAATGAATCCTCCTCTCCATGCGGAGCGCTGAGTGGAAAATTCATATTAGCGGACACACAGCCCAGAGAGGCCGCCCCTCTCCTCAGTTCACATAAGAGGTACAGGGGCTACCCATTCAAGATGGCGTGATCACCACATGGCTCCATGTCCTATCCAGGGTGGATTACCTGGACATGATGGACATCCCTTACTCCATTGAGACCCAGAAGACTATTTTGAAATATGCACACCACCCTCTGTTGTAGCCTCAAAACCGTTCCCATGTGTGGCGCTGCCTGAGGCAGGTGTACCATACGGCTGATCACTCTAACGCTTTACACTCATCCTGCGTCGTGTGTGGCCAGTATGGAACGCTGTTCCAACGCCTGGAGAAGTGTCCTACCTCTAAAGTGATATGGCGCGAAGTTCAACGTCTGCTTGGCCAGGACCAAACACATCCCTTCAGTTTGTCAAGAGATATGTTTGCTATATCCATGGTATCCCCCCTTCCACCCTCCCTCCATGCTCTGGTGGTCACAATCGTCATGTGGACTATCCACACGATTGTCTTGGATGCCATCGCAGGCTCCACCCCCACCCTCCCTGAAGCTGTCCACAGATTCTGGTCCCATTTGGTGGACCACTTCCAGGCGTGAATGTTTGGGTACCTCCCACCGCGTTGCCATCAGCTGGTCTCCTCCTGGTTCCCAGTTTGGTTTGACAAATCGGACCTTTTCCTCCACACGTGTTCAATAGTGGCTACGGCCCCTCCACACGGCCCCTCCCCCTCCCCACAGTGGCGTTCCCACTGGCAACAAGAGATAACATCGCTTCTCAGGGGTGCCTTCCCTGTTACTAAGTTTCGTTTCTTTTGGGTCAAAATTTGGAAGTGTCCATCCCCTGGTCGGCCTTCCTCGCAATAAATTTAGATAAAAGAGGGTAAAATCAGGGTCAAAATCTCAAAATTTATTGTCAAAATCAAATCTTTATATCTGAGAAATTGAAAAAACATCAGGTTTGTTAAATTCCCAGATTTAGGGGGGATGGGAGGAGGTATAGTTGGACTTTCTGGGGTATTTGTGACGTTTTGGTAGAGTTGAGGAATTTCTCTGCACAGCAGCTTAATCTTTTTTAACATACCAAGTGTTAGGAAGGAGGGATTGGGGTGGGCGTTGTAAGTCTGGAGACCAAACCTCTTGGGTTAGGCTGGGAAAAGGACCCTTATAGGAAGAAGAAGGGACCTAACGCCCATGTGGTGCCCTTGGCTCAACTGGGGGACATGGGACATGTGTTTGATGAACGTTGGGTAAATGCATTTGTCAGGATTCTCCCTGGATTAGGTGAAAGCCTTGTCCAAGGGAATGGGTCATTAACTCCATTCAAGGGGCATGAATCCCAAATGGGTTGATAAGTTTGAAAATGGGGTTCAAACCTTTATTAACAGCTGGTATATTAGATTTGGGGCTTTACTTAAATTACTCCAAATTCAGGAAATATTTACATCCCCATCTCCTAAGTCATGTGAAGCGGAGTTTTCCACTGATCCCAGTATTGGGACTTTCATACAGGTCCCATGACTCTACCCTGAAGATACCTCTTATTCTACTTTCCCTTTCAAGCATTATAAATAGTGCTTGATTACTCTAAATAAAACACCTTTTTTTGCCTATTACTAATAAAATTATTGATTATAGAGTTTTTATTTAGGAGCAAAACAAGTCATGAGTTACCCATGAGAGTGAACTTTGAAGCACCCCTTTTGGACAGTTGTGCCACCAGAGCTTCTCCCCTGGTGGTCCAACAGCATTGATCCCAAAAGATCTTTCCACAGTATGCCCCTTGGCTGCTTCTTCTCTTGTTGAAAAGATAAAGGAGGTTTATAGGGTGGTAATACAGGCCAGAAGTCATCAACAGCACCTCCACACTCCACCAGCATCCACCCTGCCATCCCTCACTTCCTTGTAAATGAAGAACATCAGCCTTAAAAACTTAGAAAATGGTTTCTGAGTCAGGAAAACTGGTCTGGAACATGAGAATCTGAAAATTCTGGGTCCAGGAATGCCAATCCAAATCAAGAATATGTTCTCAAAAATGTTAAAGAATTTTTTAAAAATTTGTTGGAATCGACCCTGGCAGAGTCCAATTCAGTCACCCCTTTGATCCAAGAAAATCCACTCAATTTTTCATTAGTGAGGGTCCCTCCCTGGCGGATCAGACAAATATGTTGTCAGAGCTTTTTTAATCTCTTGCATAAGCTGGATGACGACGCCCCAAGCCCAGGCTTATTACCCATGAGTACGTCAGCTGTTACTGTCTAGGAACACACCCATGACCCCTTTTTCCCCATTTTTCATATAAATGGCAACTGCCTCTGGAAGGGGCAGTTGTTTATTTTCCCTCTTAAGAATAATTAAAACTGATCCTTACTTAAACCTACCTTATAAACTCCATCGCTTTTTTTAATATACTTTCACTTAGCCCAGCAAAATATGCAGCAATATGCATTTTAAGGCCAATGATCTTTGTTTGCCCTTCAAGCCATTGATCCAGTGACCCACCAGATGGCAAGCGCAATGATCAAAGATTTTGCCATGGGCACGTGACACCAATATACCACTTCCAAAGATTTTTCAGTTTTTCCAAACTCTTCACATCAATATTCTCCTATTTTTGGCTCCCAGAAGACTGCTACAGGTTCACCTCTTACTTTGTGATATAGTTGGAGAATTTGGATCAATTCACCCCACCAATCTGCTGGTGGTTTAGCATAATTTGGGTGGAATGAGGCTGTCTCTGATAATCATAATTTTCCATTCAGAAGTGAGAAATGGTCATTCTCACAACCACAAGATGCTAACCAGTCACCAGACTATCCAGACCATCTTGCCAAGGGCCAATCTGGCCCAAATCAATTTATGAAATTGATTCGCCGTTTTAGTGATATCCCCAACCCCTCAACCCATCACAAAACCCCTCAACAGGGTGCAAGGCAAAGCTCAAGGCCTCATGACATTCAAAGAAGTTCAATTCAATTTAATTTGCAAACCCAATCAGCATTTTAAAAGTTTCTAATTCTTTAATGATTTTCAGAATTTTTATTATGATGAACCAGTACAAGAAGGTTTTAAAAAGAGCCCAAAGGTAAACAACTTCAGGCCCAGAAGGATTGGTAACCCTCATTGCATCTCCCACCCTTGGTAGATGCCCCAGCAAGGCTCACGGTTGCCCCCAATGCAGCCATTAGGTTTTCTATGAGGCTTTTTAATGTTCTTTAATTTTTATTTCCCTAACAAGAATCATAGGGGATCCCTCCTACAACCGATCAGAACTGCTATGCCATTGGCATTCTGTGATTTCCACTGGGATGTTACAGATCCAGATTGGAAGCCCAGTCTTACTTTAATCAGCAGGTTCCATGAAAACAGTAATAGATATGGTATGACAAGCAAAATTGGGCTGAACTAGATGATAAGGTGTGCTTTTTGGAACATTTTATTTTTGAACTCCTCACAGCACTCTAGCATCTCCTGAATGTCAAAATGCATTGACTCCCAATATAAGAATTGCTTCAGATGATCCTTAGTCTTCTTAAGTTCAACATGCCCTATGGCTTAAGGGAAGTCAATTTATGTTTTTTAGGCCAATGGTAATGGTAATATATATTTTTGCTTTCAATAATCTTGTAGAGTGTCACACTTTCACTTACTGTATCTTGACTTAAACCCAATAATAAATATATGGACTGATTTAAGGTCATCTTGGTAACTCCACTGATCGTCTCCTTATACAATTCATTGGCAGACAAGCTAGTGTTGTAATAGTGGGTAGAGACAGGCAGTCGGCGTTCTAATGCTTTACCCCAGCGTTATGCTCATTTTTGTAATTGTAGGCTTGAAGCTTCAACGCCCAGTGGGCAAATCTTCCTTAGGCTCCCTCAAGTTGTTCAGATATTTTTAGGGATGTATGATCAGTAACTTTGAAGCGAGTGCCATGTAGATAGACCCAAAATTGCTTATAAATATATATGACAGCCAAGCATTCCAATTTTGTCACTGTATAAGAACCTCTCATAGACATTTAGAAGTCTGACTTGCTAAGTCAACCAGATGTTCTTTAAAGTTCACTCCAATCTGCGATAGTATGGCTCCAACTGCCATAAGTGATACATCAGGCTGAACAATAAATGTACAATAAAAGTCTTGAAACCATAGGATGAAGACACTATTAGTGCCGATCAGATCTTATTAAATTCTTCTTAACCAGATTTTAGTTGAATAGGACCTTAACCTTAAGTAGAAAGAAAAAAATGGTTCTCTAAGTTGTGCAAAATTGATAATAAAATTGGCAATAGTAACTGAACTCGCTTAGGAAAACTTGATTATTGCACTTTGATTTGGGACATTTCACTTTAAAGATGGCACCTAACTTAAAGGGTTGGGGCCAAAGTCCTACTTTTTAAATTACAAAGTCAAGATATTGCAGATGATCCTTGAAGAACTGGCACTTTTAAACTTGATTTTTAAGCTGCAGCTACTAGCCTTCTTAAAACCTCCTCTAATTGTTCTAGGTGGTCACTAAAAGTGTAATTGAAAACATTAATATTTACAGGGTACTCTATTACACATGACAACTTTAATTCTCCCAAAACTGTGTCCATGGCTCTCTGAAATGTTGAAAGGTATTTCAGAGCCCTTGAGGCATTCTTGTCAGCTTAAATAGGCCCTCTTAGGTTATAATTGAACATTTATACAATCCTCTTTGGGCATATTAATTTTCCAATACCCACTGATAAGTTCCATCACCAAGAAGAACTTCAAACCCCTAGCCAGACCAAGGAATATTCAATCCGTGGCAGATGTTAAGAGTTTTTTTGTGACATTGTTTAATTTCTGCTAATCAATAACAACTTTATTGTTTTAGTCCTTTTTACTATTAAAGTTGGTGCAGCCCAAGGAATTTTTAATGCCACTAAAATGTGTGATTAAAAACCTCTTTACTTGTCTCTAAAACAACTTATTCTGAAGTTTTTGAGCATCTAATTAAGCATAATTATATTTAATTAAGATCTCCAGTATCAATATTGTGATACATCATTAGAACAACCTGGATTAAAAATCATTTTGTGCAAATAATTTATGATATTTAAAAAATAGCTCCTGATCTTAGCTCTTCATGGAGCTGGTCAAGTAGATCAAACTGGTTATTATGACAAAATGTTTAATGCTGATTAGGTCCTTTTTGAAAAGAACTAGTATGACAAAAGCTATAAACTCACAAAATGAGTTAATTTTCAGAGTAGGGAACAGATGCAAAAAGACGATTGTTTGATGTCACATAATAGTAATGGGTCTTTTCTGTAGGTCTGTACATAAGATATAATTTTCTTATGGCAAGGAATAATGATACAATGTGTGATGTTTAGCTCAAATTATGATTTGGCCCATAATTGATATGATTAGCCATAAAGTTCTTATAGAATTTTAACTGTCAGAACGATTACTTGATCTCCTGATGATATAGTAACATACTGATTTGACCAAAGAAGAATGCCCTTTGACCCATTAATCTTAAAAGAAAATGGTTTTATCTTTAATTGCGCTTTGGTGTACTCAATCAGGAATACCCCATCTTTGTAGTCCAGATAAATGAATAAGCTGGGTTTATTTTTTCATCTGCTCTATCCTTGCTTTAGTAATTTCGGATGGTCTGGCTGAGAATAGCGAGAATATCATCCTAATGATTTGTAACAACTTAAAATTTTCTCAGGAATCAGTGCTGATTAAGATATCATAGTTCATATTTGAAATACCTTGGCAGGTGCTGTTACTATGATATATCTAAATCTAAGATTTAGAGAACTGTATGATTTAAGCAATTTGTTGGTATGCACTCCTAATGAGCCATATTCCTGACATTGGGCAACATTAGGCGCAATTTTCAACTTTTTTAACCAGTTTTGTGCCTACTATATGATGGATATTCCACTATCAACTTTATCCCAAACTTGGATCTTAACACTGTTATATCCACATAAGCACATTAAGAGTAGGTTTCAGAGGTATTCATTGATTATATACTGTGATTTTTGCCCAATTCCAGATGTGATTTCAGACTTGAGAAATTATCTGAGAAGTTATCTGCCAAGGTCTTCATTAGAATGGCCACTTGTACATTGTATAGAAAAGGTAGGTCAGTTGAAATTCTAGGTTGAAGGTCTAAACTATGGTCAATAACAGCTTTCATAAGGAATAGTCACTTCTGCTTGGGCTTCTTAGAATTTTTAATGGTTTAGTTGCTTTTGCTTTAGCCAAAGTAGTGACCATAAGGACATCATTAGCCATGATATGGTGGAGGCTACCTTCAGCAACATCACCAGCCCTAAAGAGCTCGACAGCGTTATGTGGAATGGTTTGATGAACATCAGTGGAGTTAAATCATTCCACCTCTACTCCACCTGCACTTTTACCTCAATTTCGTTGTTAAATTCTAGGGCAACATTGACACAAGCTTTTTCTGACCATCTGTAGCATTAGCTAGAAAAATTTCACTTTGACCACAGTTGTGGCATGTAAAATGGCACTTGCCGCTGTTTTTCTCAAATTTTGGTTTGTGGTTAGGGAAATTTTCCCTTAGAGCGCAAAGTGTTATCTTTAGAGCCCATATATCAAAGCTTTTGATGATCCTTGGGCTTATTAGGAGCTTCAAGAATTCTGACACAGCTTCTCAAGTAATTGGTAAGCTCTTGGATTTCATGTCTCTGTTGGATTCTGGCATCATAACATGGTATAAGTCATGTAGGGCTTGATTGTGTGTCCATTGAAACCTTAGCATCAAACTTAGTCATTACAAACACCCAAGCAGGACTTGCACCTCATGGAAAAAACTGTCAGTAAAGTCCTATATAGCCTTTTTTCTGCTTAAATTGATACAAAGAAGCTCATTTTTTGAGATTATAAGTTTCTAGGCTCTCAAAAGCTTTTTATAACTGAGTTTTTGGCATCAAATTAGAACCAGTCATCACACAAAAGGGGCATAACTAGGTCGCAGCTTTAACAATGAGCGAGTTGATTAATGCTGATCATTTTGCATAGTCTGCTGCTAGCATTGCTTTTTCAAATAGCTTGAAAAAAAATGAATGTTCATATTCCTATAAAATTTTTGGAAAGGTAATAGGTTTGAAATTGTTGGGATTTTGCCCACATTCCAGCTGACTACATTACCAGGGGTTGCTAGGGGATAGTTACCTATAGCAAAGTGAATTGGATAATGGTTGACCCTGATTTTGGGGTAACAATGTTCAGGTATTTTAGGTAATTCACCTGGTTCAGATCTATTGGGGGATTGATCTGGGTAATTACTTAAGTTCTCATTGGGCAGAGTAGCTGATGAAATGGGGCATATGATAGCTGATCAATGATTAACTATCAGGTGTACCAATTGGGATCAGCTGGGTTTCATCACTGACTGATTGGAAATGAGTATTGAGTTGCAAGGCAAGTGATGCCACCTACAACTAGAAAATTGATCAGTTGGTTTGCAACCTGCCTTGATAGGTAACAGGTCCCATTACCTAAGCAGGTTGCTTGCCAAATATGGTTGATTTGCTGGGATTGAGAGGGAAATGTTATGGACACATTTTCTGACTCTTTCTATTTTAGGCATCAAGGATGTCTGATGATCGAATCCAAGCCAGGATGGGGAAGACCATCGCTGATGAGATGATAAAGGGTAATTCAATAACATCAGCTACCATTTCATCATTGATTGTTAGACATTTGCCCTAACAGCTGAAGAATAAGGATGTTTTAGGTCAAATTCAGCCAAAAAGGGGAAATTTCATCCATTTGCAATTTTCTGACGTTACTAAGAGTTATTTTATTAATGATAAAAATGAAGATATCAAGGAAATCGGCCAAAAGACCCTGGCCAAACCTTGGTGGAACCTTATTAACTTGGGTAACAGCTGTTCAAAACCTGTCATGCACTAATGGTAAAATTGAATGGTCAGATTACTCTGGCCACATAACTGACCTTGGGGCAATTATTGGAAGACACTCCCCCAATCACCATAAAGTCCTTCAAAGCGCCTATGTGGGGACCCCCTTTTATAGGCTTGGCAGGGGGCCCCAAAGTGAAAGAAATTCCTTGGACGATTATTGGCTGAAATTCATAAAATTGTCTCCTCATGGGTACGTTTTGGCCAATCAGAATTCCCCTTCCGTCATTCTGCTAACCTGAAGTGAGTACCTGAGTTTGGTATGTTATTCCCTCATATTACCTAATTTAAACTAGGTTAAGCTATTCCAAACATATCCTCAAATTCCCCTCAACCCTCAAAATACTTTAAATACTGGATGGTTTGATGTTGAGGGAGATCATTTTTCACCTTTATTGCGCTTATAATAAAATATATAAAAATTCAATTTTTATTAGCACTTTATATTTAAAATTTTTATAAATCTTTGTGGAATCCAGCAGGCGTCAAGCACCAGCAAACAATAATTGGCTGAATTCCCACATTGAGGTGCCAAATGAGGGTTGAGCACCAAATACCCCTATAAATTCTCTTAATAATTCAC
Organism: Massospora cicadina; assembly: GCA_022478985.1. Classification (NCBI taxonomy): domain Eukaryota; kingdom Fungi; phylum Entomophthoromycota; class Entomophthoromycetes; order Entomophthorales; family Entomophthoraceae; genus Massospora; species Massospora cicadina. The sequence goes on along the minus strand of JAKSZP010005713.1, from coordinate 21,001 downwards.
TTAATAAAAACATCAATTACCATAGTATTATCATAATATTTTAGCAGAATTCATTTCTAGTTTTATTCTTCTTCAAGGAAATTATTGCTGTGTGCTTTATTTGTAGAGTCTTTAGAATAAAGAGTAAGAATCAAGGATCCAGAGAAGAGAAGCTGAGCTAAGATAGGAATTGCTGCCAGCTGTGTGTCACCAGAGAGAAGCCATAGATGAGGATCTGAGCATGGATCAAGTTAGGCGGATAAGGAAATGACTCCCTACTGAGGACATCTAGAGAATTTTGAGGAGGAATAATGGTAAAGCTTTGGACCTAGCACTAGTGATTTATTCAACTACAAATAATAGTCTTCATACTATTATCAATCATATATATATCATCAGACAATGCAAAGGATTGCACAACATTAAACCTGTGCAGTTGACCATGCTGAGAACTATCAATCATTAGAGCTCTAAGAATTAAACAATTGGGGCCAATTTTTTTCCAGAATTTTAACAGAAGTAATCTTGCACTTTTTTGGAATAGGCGTTACACTTCTTCTGGTACCTAGGCGTCTTGGCGAATTTATAGCCAAAAGCAGTATTCTTTCCTATCAGGAAGCATCTGGAGTTAGGATTAATGCCAGAACTTAAAGCATTGGATGTTCGAGATATCAGTTTCTGCATCAGTATTGATTCCCAATGACTCAATTTCATTATGTTTATCCAAACTTATAGATTCAGATACTTAAATTCAGTCCTTAGCTGGTTTTTCCAAGTCATTTTTTTGGCCAAACTAAACATAGCTTTTTCAATTTCTCCATCATCATGACTGGTCATATACTGACAACTTTTCTCTTAGCAGATTTAACTTCTTTTTTAAAGTTGTAACGTTATTTTCTTATTAGAACATTATTTGTTATTATATGTTTGATACCTTAGGCCAGACCTTATACTTGAGAAATTGTTAGTGATACTTGCATTCTGAGCTTTTAATTCTCCTTAGAAATTTGCAGCTTTATTGGCCTGCAATATTGATACAGCAGTCCAGATTTTAAAAACTCATATTTGATCTGAGTATCCTCTTTATCCAAAATTAGGGCGGCTGGTAATGCAACATGATCTTTGATGTTTTTATTTAGGATACCTAATTCAGTCCAAATATAATCCTCAAAGCAAACGTGCTTTGAATTTAAATCCTGTGCTCTATTTGGGCTGAAGTAGCTTTTGTGGTGAGTCATTCTGTATGAGATGATGGATAATAAGAATGAGCTTCCAGATTTTGACAGTAGGTGTCATGATTTTAACCAGATGAAATCCTCCAATGATTTAGCGTTATTTGGAATGATATAGCCAATCCTGGCAGAATGGTTTTGACTAAATTTTGTGTTATTTGGTTTGATTGCTGGTTAGTTGCTCCCCAATTTGGGTTGAGTCAAAATTAGTATTCCACCAAGTTTGTTATTTAGGTTTGAGTGGGGCCAATCAGTGGCCCCAAATTAGTAGAAGGATCACCGGCGACTAATAGCCAAGGATGATCCAATCTGTCAGCAGAATCGGTGATCAATGCCAATGACCATTCATGGTCCGTTGTGGGATTTCCAGTGTAAAGCCGATGTTTCACTTATCTATGAATTTGCTGTATTGATTATCTGATGTTGGTGGATCTGACAATTATGAGTTTGAGGCAGCTGAGGTTGTTTCTTGTGCCTCATTTATTATTAAGATAAGAGGAGAATAGATTTTGGTGAGATGCCAAGATATTCTGAGTCAAGTGATTGACTGAAGTAGTTTCCAGTGCATTTATATCAATTTGAAGGTCAAATCCAAATTCAACATTTAATTAGATTATTTATTTATATAGCTCACTGCGATTTAAGGCCAAGGATGAGCCAAAACTAATTCAGACATTGGGAAGGATGGAGCGAGAGGGTCAATACCAGGGAAGAGATAATATAGAAGAAGAAGTAAAAGAAGAAGAGAAGTGGTTGGCTAGAAGAACCAGCAGAAGAGCCAATAGGTCAGTGATGGGTGCAGTAGCCCTTTTGTAAATAGTATAAATACCTGGCGCTTCCCTTTCAATAAATATCTCCCTTTGCCTATTCTAACTTTTGTTATAAGTTTATATTTATTTCATTGGTTGTAGTTTAGGTTAAAGGGAATCCCCAACCTGGCACGGGTGACATGCTAAGGGGTTAGCCAGTGCTGCTAGCCCCGACGCCTAAGGTAAAATAGTAAGGGCTGACCAGTCTTCATATTGGTTAGCCTGCCAACTAGCAGAGCCCAAAGTCAATTACTGACAGTAGGTATTCATAGTTTGTACCCATTTGTGTGACAACCCATTTTGAAAAAGAACTTTCGCAGCTATCTTTGGGACTCATGCATTCAGTTGCTCTCAGGGGTGTTTAATCTTTAAAGAACTTTGTTGGCAAGTCCTATGTTAATTCTCGGCATTTGGGCTCAATTCCGCTGAGTTGGTTTTACACAGGGTATGAACCACTGAGCAACCAAATTGGACGATATGAGGATCGCCAACTTATAATAAAACTTAATAAAATAGTATGGAGCTATCGCCCCTTATTTTGACCTTTATTTTACTATAATTTGCAGACTTATCTGCGCGCTCCCTTTTTCTCATAAAAAACCTCTCCACTTTTATCTTCCATCAGACTCTTTATACCTCAGTTCCCCAGCCGGGTGCATCCTTGGCTTGGTACTCTTCTATTCTGCTTCCCTTTTTGAATTACTCTCATTTGTATCAAATCTCGGCATAAATCCTCTCGATTTGCTGAATGCCTCATTTTGAAGCGCTTAAATTACCAGTACCAGTTCAATTCTAACGGATTCCATTCATTACGCCATATTGACTTAAGGCTTATTGTCCAGTAATATTGGAATTGTGAAATCCTATATTATTCACAATTTGCTACGGACTTCATTAAAACTGTATTTAAATTTATCCTTAAGAGAATTATCAAGAAGATTCATATTCCCCTTGTACATGATAGATTTCCATGAGTTCCAGTTTTTATCTAACAAGAATTCGCTTGGTATGCTTGATTGTGGGTTGGACAAAGGTAACCAGGAATTTGTTAGTTGCTTGATTGTTTGTGAACTTCTGGTTAGAGCTACCATAGTTGCATCAGGATACTTTATGTACAACTGTATCCTGAGTGCCTGATCCTTGAGATAGTGAACAGTCCAAAAGAGGGATGATTTGTGATGTAGCATTCCTAAATCTACAATATAGAGTTTCCATCATGTTCTTAACGCTTTCAAAAGTAAAATAATCAGGCTTGCTGCATCTAAATGACCTCCCCCACCATGATAAGATCCATGTAGTAAGAGGTACCCAAATTGGGACCTTGTACTGGTATTAAAATAATTAGAGATCTCCTTGTCAGTAGTTTCCATTTTGTTATCACTTTCTCTTCCGGTAGAAACAACCTACAACTGATTTTGTGGGTCCATTTCAGAGAGTGTCACCAAGTTTGAGTAAATACTGCTTGCTAAATCTCAAGGATTTCTTGCTTGTTAAATAAAGTCCTGCACAAAATCAGCAAGAATTTCAGCCAAAATATCCTCAATTTTTGAGAATGTCTTACAGTATATTGACCGCTCAGAAGCTAATTAGACTTATAAAATAAATATGACTCTTCTGGTAAATTTGGGCTATTTTTCCTATGAATTTGGGAACTTATACTAAGGCAGTCAACAATTCAAGCTGGTAGTTTCAGTCCTACAGCTTGCAGACTCTCTTAATGAACCAACTTTGATAAAAATCAGATAAAGAGAATTAAGAGAATATATATTTTATTTAAAAAGCTCTTAATTTATGATAATAATACTTGACCAGTGTTGGTTTTTTCCCACATTTCCAGCCATCTAGATTATCATGGGTTGCTAGGGGATAATTCCCTATAGCGAGTGAATTATATTGGTTGACCCCAATTTAGGGTTAACAATGTTAGTGGAATTTTAGGTAATTCACCTGGTTCAGATACATTAGGGATTGATCCAGGTGAATGCTTAAGATCTCATCGGGCAAAGTTATTGACAAAATGGGGCATCTTATAGTTGATCAATGATTAACTATCAGGTGTACCAATTGGGATTTGTTAGGTTTCATCACTGACTGATTGGAGATTTTAGGAGCAAGTTGTGAGGCAAGTGATGCCACCTGCAGCTAGAGAATCGATCAGTTGGTTCATGACCTGAGTTAATGGTGAAAAAGTTCCATTATCTAAGTAGGTCACTTGCCAAATATGGTTGTTTTTCTGGGATTGATTAGAATACAATAGGGACACGTATTCTGACTCTTTCCATTTTAGGATTCAAGGATGGCCAATAACAGAATCTTAAGCAGGATTAGGAATACCATCGCTGATGAGATGACAAAATGTAATTCAATGGCAACAGCTGCCGTTTCATTGATGAGGTTCCAACCAAGGGTTAGCGCCTAATTCCTACTATAAGTTCCCCTGAGAATTCACTTAATAAAAAACAATTGAGTATTATGAAAAATATACTTTAACAGAATTCAGTATTAGTTCTATTCATCTTCAAGAAATTATTGGTGTGTGCTTTAATTGGACTCTTTAGTACAATAAAAAGTAAGGGTCAAAGATCCTAAGAAGAGAAGCTGAACTGAGATGGAAATTGCTGCCGACTATATGTTACCAGAGGACAGGCTGAAAAGAGGATCTGAGCATGGGTCAAGTTATGCGGATAAGGAATAAATCCCTACTGAAGACATCTAGAGTAATTTAAGGAGGAATACTGGTCAAGCGTTGCACCTAACACTAATGATATATTCAACTATGGGTAATAGTCATCCTACTATTATCAATCATATATATACCATCAGACAATGCAAGGATTGCACAGCATCAAACCTGTGCAGTTATCAATTCTAGGGGTTAATTTTTTGTGAACAAGCAGCGAAGCCCCTAGATTTTTAACAATTTGTGTTCACCACAGTGGTTATAGTTGAGTAAGTTACTAGGATAAGATGTCATACAAATATAAATCAAGAAAACTCTGGAAGGAGTTGGCAACTGTCAACAAGAACGCTTTAAAATTCTGTGTAACAACAAGAATTCGCTGCCATGGAGGAGAGAGTTACCAAGATTGAGGAAGGAGCTGAAAATGTCTCTAGTTTGGCAATGAATTACTAGGAAATGTAATGACATTGAAGAAAAAGGAAGGGGTCTAGTTTGAGAAGTATTATTCTTGAAAATGGAGCGTAAAGCAGATTGCGTTCAATTATGGGCATTCAGTGCAGATATAAAGCGGTTGATTAAGCAAGTCGAGGAGTTAAAGACCCACAAATGTGAATGTGAGTCCTATGTGGCAACTGATGCCAAAGAAAAGACCCTAAGAACTCTAGTTGGAAAGGCGACTACCCCACAAAATATGCTTCTTGCATTCACAGCCATTTTGGAGATGCATTCCAAAATAACTCCTCAAGTTAGTCAAGTAACCAAACCAAGAGTGGTGGCTAGATAAACCTTGGAGAAATTTAAATTGATGCTGAGATTACCTACTTTCCATCAGGATAATGCCCTACATTTGTCCAATTATTTAAATGTCAATTTTTGTTTACAGCAATTGTCAAAAGGCTTTGATGGTGATGAATTTCTTGGATACTGATTGTCAGAACATAGTGTTGCCCCATCTAGAGGGGTCAGCTGGTCATACTAAGAGGCCAAGGCGGCCATTATGAAAGAATTTGAAAGTCCCACGCACATTTCAAAGTGAAAGAAAGCGATAATGGGAATAATTTCAGAAGGATGAATCCTTAGCGAGTTTTGCCATTTATTTCTACCAAGAATTGCAGATTTTGGTTGAAGAAAAAGTGCTGGATGACTTTGATGCACAGATAGCACTACAAGAAATCTTCAGCCCTATCACAATTAACATCAAATGATATCTGCTGTGTTCACAATGGAGATTACCACCTTGCAGATGGTGGATTATTTGAAAATATTGGGAGCTACCTTTGATGCTCTGAATAGAAGTTTCAAACTGAATCCAGTACAAAATTTATATCCCGCAAAGGGGACCAAAGGCACTAAGGAGTCCACTAATTGAACTGTGCCAGAAAATAAGCCCAAAGAGTTTAAGTGGATCGATAAGAAGGAAAAAATTTGGTACCAGTATGGAGGAAAAGGACGCTTCACTGTGCACTTCAAGAAGTCTAAAGAAAAGATCATTGTGGTCCAAGCAAAAGAGTCTAAACCTGCACAGAAGTCAGGAAAAGGGCCCACGGTCTAGATGGGAAACAGGCTTGAGCTGCGGAATATCCTGTTTTCCCAATATTATGCACAGATAAATTTACATTAGTGATCTGTTCATCAATGATGATGTGCAGGATCAGCTATATCAAGTTGTCAATTTAGATGTGAACACAGTAACCAGATCTAGAGCAAAGGGTTCAACCTCAATATAATTAAGGTAGTTTCTCAGCCATATGTGTGACAACTGGCAGACAGGATTAAAGCCACAGATAATCAAGAAGGATTGACCAAAGTCAAATTAATTGATGCAATCCTGTAAATCCCCTTTATTGCAATTAAGGAATTGTTTCCTGATTTATCAGTGCAGATAATTCACATGATCGATTTGGAAAATAATGCCATAATACACTCAGTAAATACAATTTAACAATACTCCAAGTGTATGTATATATATACTAGTTGATCAAGTTCAATTGCAGACTATAGTAGACAGTGGAGCACCCATCAACATTGTCTCAACCAAGCTGGTGAAGAGTATTAGAATCTCACCCAATTTAGAACACAAGAAAGAATATGGGACAGTCAGGACAAATACCACCATCTCCTGTGGAGCGTATAGCACTCTACCACTTTGATTTGAAACCTATGTGGTATCCGCCTCAGCAATAGTTTTGTCCAACCAAAACTATAATATTCTGAATGAGACGGAGATTCTATAAAAATATGGAGTTAAATGTAACTTTGAAAATAATATGTTGACCATATTGGGTCAGACTTTACCATTATTTTATCAGAAAGATGGGGAAGCTCATCTGACTAGGAGAAATAACTTCATAAATCTGATCTACAATGATGACATTGTCCCAATTCAATATCAATTAAAAGGATGAGAGTGATGAGAAATGGCAACAGAAAGTCCTGGAAATTTGGGAAAGCCTTTGAGGATTAGGAACTTAAGGACCTACCGCCAGGATCACAAATCATAGTCAACAGGAGTTGACATTGGAGAAACCGGAGTTGCTGTATGGGGAAGTAGGAAGCCCCTGAAAGAAGTCCAGAGTTGAGCCTTGATTGGCTCTTGAAATAATTATATCAGGTCATGGAGAAATTCGAGTTCTCCTACCAAATTGAGTGAAAACTGATGAATATTGAGAAGAATCAGACCGTCGCATTTGTTCATCTAATCCTGATGGCTGAATTGAAGAAATTACAAATTTTGGGACCATCAATGAAATGGGCTTACTGGCAGGGTTGACTGAAAGTATCAATTTATTGGTTGATCAGGAGAAAATCGTTGATCTGATGAACAGACAGCAGGAGGAGGTGTTTGAGCTATTTGACAAGTATTGGGAAGTATTTACCCAGGCCTATACAATTTGGGATGCACAAGAAATGTGATCCATAAGGTCAACAACAGGAAAATCTGTCAATAATAATGATACTGATTTGAGAGTCAAAGGCGGCCAAAGCAGTAGTAGAGGTAAAAATAGTAAACTTGTGAAGCATTGTTTTATAGTTCTGTCATCAAGTCCTTGGGTAAGCCCCATCCTTATCATTAAGATAAAGGTCAGCTTTAATTGGGTGGTGATTAATTATTAAGAAATGAATAAGATTACAAAGAAGGATTCATATCTGTTACCATGAATTGATGATGCGCTAGATCAATTGAGAGAAAAAAAATATTTCTCAAGTAATGGATCTAATATTGGGATATTGGCAAATCACTTTGTCAAGATAAATGTACAATTATCACTGAGCAGGGGCTTTATCAGCTGATGAGGATGCCCCAGGGTCTATTCAATGTGCCTGCATGTTTCAGAGGGCCATGGGCTATCTTGAATGACCTGAAGTTGAAATGCGTCCTGGTGTACTTGAACGATATAAATGTTCTAAGTAGGACGTTCAATGAACGTTTACACCACTTGGAAGAAGTTTTCAATTGACTATCCGCGGCCAACCTGAAGATCAAGCCAAGGAATTGTCACTTCTTCAAGAAAGAGTCAAAATACTGAGATTCACAATCAACTCTAGTAGACTGCAGCTGAAAGCACAGAAAACGAAGCCATAGAGCAAATGGCTGTACCAAAGAGTGTCCAAGATATCCAAGTGTTCCTTGGAATGGTTGGATACTATAGAAGATTTATTTGGCATTTTGTAAGAATCGCTGAGCCCTCTTCCATTTACTGAAGGATCCAAAAAAAGGATCATTTTATTTTGAAGAGTCCCAGAGTTCCTTTGATAAACTATGCCAGTATTTAATAAATTCTCCGATTTTAAAATATTCAAACTCTAATTGATAAGATATAATACAAACTGATGCTTTGTTAATGGAGATTGGCGCCATACTGAGCCAAGTAGAAGAACTTGGGGACAAACATCCAGTGCCATAATTGAGCTGAACACTCTCAACCGCGTGAGGAATTACACCATGACTGAGCGTGAATGCATTGCAGTCATTTACGCCTGTAAATAGTTCCAGGTGTATATTCATGTAGTGCCCTTTAAAGTGGTAATGAACCATTCCTCTTTGTGTTGGATACACAAATCAAGAGAACCTAAAGGATGACTTGCCCAATGGGCACTAAAGCTACAGGCTTACAATTATGAGATAGACTACTGAGCTGGAGCTTCTCATCAGAATGCATATGGCTTATCACAGTTACCAAATGGTCCATGTGATATACCAGCAAGCGGATGAGCTATTCCAGATAATGGTTGAAGAAGAAATTAGGAGTGAGCCCTGAGAAATCCAAGATATGCTTCAAAAAGTGATGGAAAACACTGAGACCATGGATGGAAAAAGTTTTCAGATTATTGATGGAAAATGATTACTATTCCCAAAGCCATAGGAATGAGTGGAAATCGTTCAAGCCGCTCATAAGATTGTAAGGCATGGAGGCCTGAGGAAGACAACTAATTATATTTTCCAGTATTACTACTGGGAGTCCATCTTTTATGATATAAAAGATTATCTGGCTTGTTGTGTGGAGTGCCAGTTTCAAAAGATGCACAAGAACATGGTTGGATACCAACTGGTCCACCCTGGATTTTCTTGGCATACAGTGTCCATTAACATGATGGGGCTTTTACCATGAGTACCTGGTGCATCAAATACGTCATAGTTGTGATCAACCATCTGACAAGATGGGTTGAAACAAAAGCCCTGGCAAAAGTAGACGCTACAAGCACCACACAGTTTATCCTAGATCAAGTAAAATATTGACATGGATGCTCGCAGGACTTGTTGAGTAATAATAGAACAAATTTCACATCTCATGTGATCCCACAATTGAATGAAATAATGGGGAACAGAGGATTAATGTCAGTACCTTATTTCCAGGAGATGAATGGACTGTTGGAACAGGCCAATGTAACTCTGGCCATGACGCTGAGGAAGCTGGCATAGGGAGTAATTCTGCATGGGGAATGTACTGTCATGGATGCGACTGATAAGAATTAGACTGGGCTCCTAGTCAGGGTGTGTGAGCACCAAGTGGAGAGCCAGAATTCCAAGGGCACAGCAGTCGATGTGACTAGAAGAAGGGGAGATCTATTGGGGATGTGAGGAAAGTAAAGGTTCATTAACGTACCAAAGGCCCCCAAGGCAAACCAGATGGTTGCAATGGGGGCAACCGCGAGTCTTGCGGGGGCAACCCCCAAGGGCGGGAGAGGCAGGGAGAATGATGACTCCTCCAGGGTTCACGGTTGCTGGCCTTCAGTTTCAAATAGGTGAGTTTGCATACCAGCGAGGGGCGGCACAGGACCCACCGCATGAACAGGGGTGTTGTCAGAGAGGAAAATGGACCCACAGTGAGCATCAGGGCCGAGCTCCCTTTGGGTGGGGTGCTCTGGAGCCCTCAGGTGGGTGGGACTAGTGGTGGGCGAGCCAGGTGTGGAGGTTGAGCTCATGAGCACTGGGGTGGGGGAGCCCTGATGCTGCTCCAATAGGGGAGCAGTCTCAGAGATCCCAGCGGTGGAGCTATTAGACGGATTCACATTAGCCGGGTATGCAAAAATGGATTGAGAATCAACTTTATCATTGGGGCAAGGCGGTTTATGGTGGATATGATCCGCCACTGTGTGGCAGTGTCAAGCATTTGGATGAGCCATTCAGTGATCATTGGGATGATTATTTGGATAGCGGCGCGCTTCTCTGGATCAATTGGCGGAATTTTTGAAAAATAAACAAATGGAGTCTGCGGCAAGGCGTTCAGGGTATTTGGGTTTTATTTTGCACAAAGTGTAGGAAGATTAGAGAGTGAACCAACAATTGCCCCTCGACAGGGTAGTTGCCTTAGTATTGGTAGAATTGCATAATGGGGATGCTGAGGGATTAGGTGATTGGGGATCGGTAATGGGTTTTGGTTGGCTTGTGGCTGGGAGGGGGTGGGATGTCCAAATTCTTGGCAAAAATCAAAAAAACTTTTTCAGATTTTCCCAAATTTTTGGGGCCAAATCAGGTCAATGGTACCAATCTGAACCCTGACCATTTGAGTTGGGCTGTTCACACAGTTCATATTTCCCAGATTTGTCTCAAGGGGCTGTGGCCTTGGTGCTGGGTCATCTGCAACTTGGTCAAAACTCTTGATCTGATTATTTGTGCAATCTGAACTTCCCAGATCCATCCCAGGGAGTAGGGGCAACTGGTCCAAGTTGTATGTAACCTGGTTTAAAACCTGAATCGTGTGCCAATCTGATTTTTGGCCCCAGCCAATCCATACCGGCTCCTTCAGCCTAAAGTTTGCAGACTGGGCTCTGATACTAGCACTGGCTATTTCCTCAAAATTTTGGTATGTTTTCCCTGGTGAGTGAGGGGTCCCAGGGGCCTGCCCATGGCCCCTGGTTTGCATAATCTCCTGGCAGACCCCCTCTATTAGTCTTACCAGGGTTGAGGAGGGGGAGGGGAGAAACCTGATTGTCTTTAGGGGGAAGGGCAGTCACCCAGCGCTCATCTACCACATGCGCCAAGTCACTCAACTGTGACAGGGGGTCCACTTGGGCCTTTGGGCCCCTTTTTGTCCGAAAGGGATGTTGCTCCCTATCCAGTTGTAGAGGCTGGTCCCCAGGACTTACACTACCCTTTCCTTTTTCAACAGGGAGGAGGCCCCCACCTGGGACATGGACCAGGGCATAGTTATTGTGTCTCTCTGGGAGCTTTATGGCCAGGATGGCTGCGATCTTCTGGGGGGACGGGGGGCTGCCAGGTGGGAGTTGTGGAATTCCTCTATCAGGTCCTTACAATTTGCGTGATCGTGTGCACTCACCCAGCTGTTCTCATAAGATGGGTAGCCTTTCCAGGCAACCAGATATTGGATGGATCTGCGGGACTTCTGGGAAGCCAGGATAGCCTCCACCTCCACTTCCTGGGATTCCCCAACGAGGATACGCTCTGGTGATATTGGCCTTTCCCCTTTGAAGGGAGTCAGGAGGGAGGTATGGAAGACGTTATGCTGCTTCCAGTGAGCGGGCAGCTTCAAATGGTAGGCTCCATTGCCTAAGTCCCTCTTGACCTCAATGGGACCAGAGCGTTTGGCTGCAAGTTTTCAGGTGGGGGCTTACAAGGGAAGATTGTGGGTGTCCAGCATAATGAGAGAGCTGACTTCAATCTCATGTCCAGGGAGGCGCTTCCAGTCATCAAACTTTTTGTAGTCCCTAGATGGACTTTGTCAAATGTTCACAAACCAGGTTGTGTGTCTCCCAGAGTGCACACATGCAGTCTTCAGCTGCAGGGACTGCTGAGGAGAGCTGGGGGCCAATTTGGAAGTAGGGGTTGTAACCCAGGGTGGCCTCAAAGGGGGAGAGGTTGGTCAAGGAGTGGAGTGAATTGTTATACACAAACTGTGCGAGGTGCAGGTCCTTGGCCCAAGTGTCTTGTGAGGCTGTCATAACAACGCAGGTACTGATCCAGTACCTGGTTCACCTGATCAGTCTGCCCATTGGGCTGGGGGTGGTAGGCAGTAAATCTGCAGGGCTTGATGCTGAGGAGAGTTAGCAACTCTTCCCAGAACTGGGCGGTGAACTGGGGTCCCCTGTCGCTCACTATCTCTTTGAGGAGACCAAACATGGCAAAGACATGGTTAACAAATAAATTTGCGGTCTCCACCGCGGTAATAGAGGAGAGGCAGGGGATGAAGAGCGCGAAATTGGTAAATCAATCTATGACTACCATGATAGCATCTGAGCCATTAGAGGGGGGAGCTCCACAATGAAGTCCACTAAGACTGAGGTCCATGGGCCTTCAGCCTGCTGCAGGGGGTTTAGCAACCCCTTCTTCCCATAATGATCCAATTTTGCCCGGGCGCAGGTGACACAGTGGGAGATCCAGGTGGGAATGTCCTTTGAGGACCCCGGTTAATTATAAGTTCTCTTTACAAGATATGCGCACTTCTTGATGCCAGGGTGCCCAACAGTCTGGGGGACATGGTGTTCCTTAATAACACAGTTACGTAGGGATGGGGGACCAAAACCTGATTGCGGAACCAGATGGTTCCCTCCTGCAAAGTATATGGGTCTCTCTTCTGACTCGTATACTCTAGGTTAGTATAAAGCTCTAATCCTTCATGGCAACAGGTCTGGGCAGCGAGGACGCGGAGGAGGAGTGGGGCGTTGGGTGAAAGGTTGGCAAAAGCTACCGTTGGGGGGCCAAGGAGAGGATTTGGGAGGGGGGCACTACAGTAGTAAGCTCTAGCAGGTCCTCTCCACCATTGGGTGATAGAGATGGGTTCTGGCTGAGCATGTCTGGCAACACATTCAGGGGGCCTTTTATGAATTCATATTTAAAATGAAACCCACATAGGTCCTGGTATGTGCGAGTTTGCCAGTGCCCCAACTTCTGGGGTTTGCGGTAGTATAGTAATGCCTTATGGTTGGTCCAAACAGTGATTTCGTGCTGGGCGCCCTGCAGGAGGTATCGCCAGTGGGTGAGTGACCACGCCACTGCCACTAGCTCCTTGTCATATATTGGCCATGCTTGTTCTGTGGAGGTGAATTTGTGGGAGTAGTAGGCCACTGGGTGCTCGACCCCCTCATGCTCCTGTAGCAGCATGGCACCCACCGCCACTGACAAGGCGTCACAGGCTACAATGAAGGGGTGGGAGGTGTCAGCATGCCGCAGGACTGGGGCGGTGAGGAAAACCTCTTTGATAGACTCAAAGGCCTGCTGGCATTCTGGGGACCACTTGAAGGGGGCGTTCTTCCCAGTGAGGGGGTGAAGGGGTGCCACCAGTTGGGCGAGGGCTGGGGAGAATTTTTTTAAGGTGATGGTGCTGAGGAAACTTCGAAGTTGTTTCTGTGTAGTTGGGGTAGGCCAAGACTGGATCGCCTCGAGCTTAGAAGGGGGAACAGCATATCCATCCTTCAGGATGAGGTTACCTAAGAAGGTCACTTCATCCCAGAAAAATTCGCACTTTGAGGGTTTTACAAAGAGCCCTGCCTTGTGGAGGGCTGCCACCACTGCTTCTAGATCCTTGGCGTGTTGCTCTGGGGTAGGGGAGTGGATCAGAATATCATCAATGTAGGCTACAGCGCATGAGAAGCGCAAGTCCCCAAGCACATCATCAATGAGGCGTTGGAAGGTGGCTGGAGCGTTCTTCAGCCAAAGGGCATCACTCTGAACTGAAAAAGACCCCGGTGGGTGCGGATAGCTGTGAGCCACTCTTGTCCTCTCGCCACCCTCACCTGGTTAAAGGCGTTCACCAGATCCAACTTCAAGAAGACCCAATATTTGGCGATGGCTTGGGCGATGGTTTGCTCTAAGGGTAACGGGTAGGGGTCAGGGATGGTGATGTTGTTGAGGTGGCCATAGTCAATGCAAGGGCACAGGGTGCCATCTGCTTTCTGAGCGGAAACTATGGGGGAGGTGACAGGTGAAGATTTCTTGATAAGCCACCCCTTCTCTAACATCTCATCTAGCCAAATCCCCAAAGCCTTGTCCTCTTCCTCAGTGTAGGGGTAGAGGGGGCAGTTGATCTTGACTAGATCGACCGTCAGCTGAAATGTTAGGTCATATTTGGAGTGTAGGGGGAGCTTGGAAGCCAGCGACATGTCAAAGATGGACTTATAGGGGGTAGGAAGGGTGGGAAGTCCAAAGGGAGGTCAATAGGAGTGGGATCAGGGGGAAATGGAGCCAAGGGATGTGCCACGGGGGAGGGTTTTCAACAAGGGAAACTCTCCACTCAACTTGAGGTTTGAGAACAACAAGGAGTTATTTGCAAGATTAATGCGGACCTGCTGTCGCCGCCACCAGCCCACCCCCAAGATCACGGGGTAGAGCAAGTCCTGTACAGCTGAGAAGTGGTCACTAAACCAAAAATCGTGAACGGAGAAGTGCAATGGGCGTCAGATGCGGTAAGACTTCATGGGCTCTGATGAGGCGCCCAGGACTTATGAGGCTTCTTCCATTGCCAGGTCCAAGGAATGCGCCACACTGAGGTCAATAAAGTTGCCTGCCGCTCCAGTGTCAAGAGGGCTTGCACAGTAATTTCACCCAACTCTGAGGGGAAAGAGATAGGGAACAAGAAGTAGGCTTGATCCTCTTTATTGGGATGGGCGAGAGAGAGGGCAGCTGAGGAGGGGGGCATGACCCATCATCAGAAGAGATTGACCAAGAGGCGCTGAGCTGGTCTGTAACTGGGGAGGGGTTTCTGCTTCATCCTTGTCCCAAATGGGGCAGTGAGGGTTGATGCGTATGCCCGCTCCACTCTCTTCAAAGGGGGCTTTTGGGTTAACTGGGGGGTGATAGTTCCAAGACGGGCAGGCTCTGAACTCTGGGAGATCGAGGACCCATCTCTTGATCTGGGGTGAGAGCAGGGGGTGCGGCAGGCAGGGGCTCTTCTGAGGGGAAGGTACCCAAGGTGGGTACAGAGGGGGCGCAGAGGGCGGCAAGGCCTGGGGGACACTTCCATTGGCCGCGATCACTGGCAGGGGGAGAGGGGGTGGCATGCGGTACCTCAAGAGCTGTGACAGCACACGAGGGGTATGAAAAGGCCTGGCCCCAATCACATGAGCCACAGAGAATGCAATTTCTAAGGACCCGGGGAGGGGGTCCCAAGATGCATGGGCGGCTGCAGTGGGGTCCAAGGCAGCTCAGAAGGCGGAGATGGCGATTTTGGGAGGGATGGGCACCGTGGGAGCCAGGACTGCAAAGGCTTTGATCAGGGAAAGGGTAGGTCTGTGGCTGTCTGTCCTAGTGTGAAGAGATGGAGGAGGCGCGCCAGTCTAGACTCAGGGGCCTGGACCGCCAAAGTGACCAGCACCAGTAAAGGGGTGGGGTTCCCAGACTTAGCAGCAGAGCGGAGCACTCCCCTGACCCAGCGGCGGGCATCCCCATCTAGGGCATCAAGGAGAGCTACGCTCTGCTGGGCATCAGAGGGAAGGGGAGATTTTACCACATCAGCGGTAAAGCGCACCTGAAGTTCTGCCAGGACACCCAGGATTTGGTCGGCCACCTCATCAGAAGGGATAGGGGGACTCCCAACCCTATCATGTTGACTGATGGGGTGACACTTGTCGCCAGGGCTTGGTGGGGCAGGGACCAGGTAAACACAACCTGGCGGCATGCTCTGATGAATGAGGCAGCTGACCAGCAGGAGAAGGCCAGGTCGCAAAGAGAGAGCACATTTAAGGTAAGGGCGTAGGACAACGCTTCGCCAGAGCCAGCGAGGAGGATGGAGAAGGCTGAGATTAATGGTCAGATCATTATGTCACAGATTCAGCTAATAAGAACTAGACTGGGCTCCAGTAATGTACTGAAGGCCCCCAAGGCAAACCATATGATTCCATTGGGGGCAACTGTGAGTCTTGCAGGGGCAACCCCAAAGGGCGGGAGAGACAGAGAGGATGATGACTCCTCCAGGGTTCACGGTTTCTGGCCTTCAGATTTGAGTAGGGGGGCTTGCATATCAGTGAGGGATGTCACAGAGACCACCATGTATTTGGAAGTGTGAGAGAAGGTAGAGTAAGACCCACGAGAAGGGTTTGGACCAAGCTTCCCCTGGAGGGGCGCTCCAGGTCCCACAGGTGGGCAAGGCCATTGGTGGCTGAGGCGGTTATGGAAGCCAAGTCCATGAGCGGTGGGGTGGTGGCGCTCAGGTGCTGCTCTAGCCAGGGAGCAGTTTTAGAGGACTCAGCAACCAAATGGATGGAAGGGTCTTCATTAAATGGATGCACAGAAATTAATGAAGCAGCGGGTTTGTTATCAGGGGTGAGGTAGATTATTGCATTTGTGAGCCACTGCCGCGTGGTGGGGTCAAGCAAATGGATAATCCAGTCATCAAACATCGGCAGGAGGACTTGGGCAATGGCGCATTTTGTCAGATTGATCAGCCTAATTTTAATAAAAATATGGCAGATGAAGGCTGCAGAAAGCTAGATGGGTAATTTTAATTTTATTAAGTGAAAGATAAGAGAATGAACTGACAACTACCCCTGACCTGGGCAGTTGCCTTAAGAACTGGGCTGAATGCATGGGGAAGGTATTGAGGTTTTGGTCATTTGGGGGTTGGCAATGGGATTTGGTTTGTTGGATTGGAGGGGGGTAGAATGTGCTTCAGATTTTAACATAAGTCAAGTAAACTTTTGCATATCTTTCCAAATTCCTGGGACCAAACCAAGTTGATACTACTGATTTGGGTCCTGGTTATCCGAGTCAGCCTTTTTGCTTGGTTTGGGTGTTCCAGATTCATCCCAGGAGGCAGGGGTCCTTGGATTGGATAATTTGTGACTTTAAACCAATCCCTCAATTAGACTATTCGTGCGATCTGAACTCTTTGGTTCCATATCAGAGTGTTGGGGAAGATGGTCCAAGTTGTTAAGGCCCTGATTAGAGATCTGAGCCATATCCTGATCTGGTTTCTGGTGCAGGCCAGTCTGGACTGGCTCACCCAGTCCGGAATATGCAGGCTGGGCTCTGATGTTGGGAATTGCTGTTTTCCCAAAATTCTGATATAGTTTGTCTGGGGAGTGGGTGGTCCAGGGGCCTGACCATGCCTCCTGATGTGCGCAATCTCCCTGCAGACTCCTTCTATCAAACTTACCAGGGTTGAGGAGGGGGGAAGAGGTTGGAATGGGGTATCTTTGGGAGTGAAGGCAGTCACCCAGCGCTCATCTATCACATGGGCTAGGTCGCCCAGCTGTGATAGAGGGTCCACTAAAGCCTTGTGGTCCCTTTTCATCTGGACTGGATGTTGATCCCTATCCAGTTGCAAGGGCTGGTCCCCAAGACTTACAGAGGACCCTCAAACAACGTCAGCTTACTTTCATGAGAGATGGCAAAGATCCAGAACAATGAGGGAAGATCCAACTGGTAAAAGGCGTGGCCCACTTTTCTGATAATGTGGTAAGGCCCTACCCTCTTTGGTCCCAGCTTTTGCATGGCTGCTTGATTGGGATATTTCTAGCATCGAGAATCATAAGATCCCCTTCTTTGTATGCAGGACCTACCCATCTCTTAATATATGCTTTCTCCTTATATACTTGCATTACCACCTCTAAACTCTTAGAAACCCCCTGGTGGACCTTCTTGATAGTCTTAGCAAAGTCCACCACCGCTTTAACCTTAGTTTTCAGCTGGGCTCCATGTTAAAGGCGGGGTTAAAGCCATGGTTAGCGAATAAAGGGGAATAACCAATCGAAGAATGAAAAGTGTTATTATAACTAAATTGTGCCAGAGGAAGATGGGAAGCTCAATCAGAATGGACAGCTGAGGTGTAACACCGCAAAAACTTATCCAAACACCATTTTACTTTCTCCGTCTGCCCATCATATTGGGGGTGATAGGCAGTTGATTGGGGGGCGAATCCAAAGAGTTTACAAACCTCTTCCCAATTTACTGAGGTAAACTGGGGTCCATGATTAATAATTATCTCCTGGGGCACCCCATGAAGGGAAAACACATGAGACACCAAGACCCTAGCCATCACCGCCGCAATTCCTGTAGTTCTACAGGGAATAAAATGAGCAACCTATGTAAAGTGGTCCGTACTACCATGATGCATTGTAACCCTCATATTCAGGTAACTTCACAATGTAACCCACCATTAAAGAAGTCCAGAGCCCTTTGGCCTTTTAAACCAGTAACAACTACCCCACGAGGGGCTGGCTATTCAGCATCATATGATTACAGACCAGGCACTCCTTACAATACCTAGCAACCTGCGCGGCCTAATCCCTTCTAATTATAAATTAGACAAATCAGCTCCAAAGTCTTTGCCTTTTCAGGGTGCCTGATGGTGATTCCATCATGACGGACCTGGATAATTCCCAGGTGAAGTGGCCTGGCAGGGACCCATGAGCAACCCTGAAATAACACCATCTCATCCTTCACATGGTAACCCCTGGTAATGTCCTCCTGATTTATCTTGCTCTTGGAAAGGAGCATAGTATACGCTGCTAATAAGGGCTGTGAAAGGACTACCTTTCTGAACATACATATTTTTCCACTTTTTCCAGAGGAGCAAGAGCTGGCATGCCTGACACGGGAGAAGGATGTTGGGATAAGATCTTACCCAGAGGAATTATAAAGTGTGTATTGTGTACCTCTACCTCCTTCAGATCTGGAGCTGAATCAGGGTTTTGACTAAAAACATCTGCCAAACCATTCTCCTTGCCCTTTGTAACTCATAAGAGAACATAAATTGGGCCAGGGTCTCATGCTAGAAGGTTTGACGTGGGGTCAGGACATGAGGAGTGCAATAGTACAACAAGGCTTAGTGATCTTTACAAACGCGGAATAGTTGGGATGAGCCATGTAAATGATGACACCAATATGTCATCGCCTCTACCACTGCCAATAACTCTTTGTCATGAACGGCTAGTTAACTCTGGTAAGAACATTTTTCTAGAAAAATATCCCATAGGGTGCGCTATTCCATCTATACCCACTTGAAAAAAGGCAGACTATCATGAAGTTGGAAGCGTCAGTAGCCACAATAAACTCTTTTTTTCTAGATCTACATGGCAAGGGACGGATGTAGATAGCAGGGTGCACTTTACCGCTTGGAAGGCATCCTGAAAATCAGAGGACCAATGGAGCACTTTAGCTTCACTCGACTAATACAAGGGCGCCGCCACCTCATAAAAGATTTGGCATGAATTTTAAAAGGAACGTACACATCCCCAAAAAACTCCTCAATTCCTTACTTAAAGTTGGGATAGGCCAATTGCAAGTCGTCTTCTCCTTTTCTGGAGTTTTCTTGTAACCTTAAATAAACATGACGTTTCCTATGAAGGTGACCAGGGACTTACAGAACTCACACTTACTCATTTTCAGCGTATGTTGACTGCCCTCAAACGCTCCACAACTTGCCGCAGGTTTAAGGCATGGTGTTGTGATTTTTCCCCTCCTTACCAGCTTCCAAGGTTATCTGCTGGTTTTCTAGGGGATAAGTCCCACTAGCAAATGAATTAGATATTGGTTGACCTCAATTTCAGGTTAATAATGTCCAGAGATTTTTGGTAATTCTTCAGGTTTGGATCTTTCAGGGATTGATTCATACGAAAGCTTAAGAACTTGTTAGTCAGAGTTACCAACAAAATTGGGGTATCTGATAGTTGATCGTTTGTTGGACATTTGCCTTTGCAGCTTAAGGATAAGAATGTCTTAGGTCAAGTTCAGCCAAAAAAGGGAAATGTCAGCCATTTGCGATTTTCTAATGTTATTAAGAGAAAGTTAATCAAATTATTGATGCTATTGGCCAAAAGACCCTGGGCAATTTATGGTGGAACCCTGTTAACTGGGGTAACACCAGTTTGAAACCCGCATGGGCACTTTCTGTAAAATCATATGATTGATTTTTCTAATTGCACAATGGACTATGGGGAAATCAGCAGAAAGTACTCCCCCAACTATCACCAAGCCCTTCACAACACCTGTGCGGGGGTCCCCCCTTTTATAGGCGTGGCGGAGGTCCCCCAAGGTGAGAATAATTTCTCTAGTGGTGATTGGTTGCAGTTCAACAAAACCTTACCATATGGGTATGTTTTGCCATAAAATCCCACCTCTTTTTTATTTAACTGAGGTAAGCTGACCAGGGGATGGGCATTACCGAATATATGTGAAACTAAGAGAATAACTAAGAAATATAAAAATTGGGCACCCCAGGGTACTCAAGTTACCCCTGTTGCCAGCGGGACTGCCAGGTATGGGGGGGTTGGTGCGCTACTCCAATGGGGTTTTCCCCGCTATGGAGCAGGTGTGAAGGAAGGGGTCTGTATGGAGGAACCAAAATGGGAACCACGATTCTATGAGCGCCTGTTGCCTTGGCCTCATATATCCATAGAGCCAGGATTGGAAGTGCTCCAGTAAGTGGACATGAAACCAGTTGATAACCGTATGGACGGTTAGGACCGTGTCCCTGAATGCATCTAATACAATGGTGTGGATTGTACACATTGCAATGGGTATAATTAGAGATCAGAGGGTAGCTGGGATTGGTGACTCGATCTGGAGCGCGAGGAGGCTCTTTGATATAGAAAATTCCTGCTCGTTTTGGAGCTTAAGCAGGCGCGCGACTTCCTGCCATATGGGTTTGGTTAGGGGCATGTTTCTAGGCGGTGATGTAGGGAGCCCTCCCCTCCACATACTGAACATGTTGTGTGGAGGGAATTGGAGCGGTCCGCTGTCCTATAGGTCCTTCTCAGACAGCGCCAGCGTTGGCTCTTATCCTCAGCTGTAGGAGTGGGTGGTGTGTCATTTTCCACACTGCCTTCTGTGTGGTTAAGTCGTAGGGAATGCCCAACATATCTAGGTATTCTATCCTAGCAATGGTTGGGGTTGTTGCAACATATTC
>JAKSZP010005712.1:0-74836 GCA_022478985.1 Massospora cicadina | reverse complement strand
ATCTGACTGATGCTTGGTGTAAACCTTACAGCAGGATCGCGGAATCCTCACTCAATGGTTCTGTGCCAGTTCCAATTAACAGTTCCGCACCAGTTCCATTTCGAATTCCAAACGAACCGCGAAACTTCCAAGCACCTGTTCCATTCCATTCTTGATTCGAATCCAAATAGAATCTCGAAACTCCCCATTTTACCTGATTCTCATTTTTCCTCGACTTGGACGCCCATTTGGCTCCTTGGCCTCTTTCAAGCTCCTGCCCCTTAGGCGTCCCTGCCAGGACCAACTCCCCCTCCTCCTCCATACATCCAGACACAGCCTACCCTGTCTTACCAAAGATCAGGGCAATGTGATGCTGAGGATAAACCTCAACCGTCACAACTGCAGATAACTTATTATAAAAAAAAGATGGCAGCTAAGCTGCCATTGAAACCTGATGTGGAGCACTGGATAGTATATGGAACTGCGGGGCAGAAAGTACCATATTGGAGGGAGCATACAGTGCACTTCCTCTGGTTTAGGACATTTGGTGTCTCTGCACTAGGAATTTTATTTCTAAACTACAATTATGACGTATTAATTTATGCAACTTTCATGCATCGTTTTGGTTCTGTGGTCAGCATGGCGGAAAAAACCCTCAAAATTTTGGGTCTGCGGATCCACATCTACTTCATATCAAAGGGAGTACCACAAGGAAACTCCTAAGATGTTCAAATCAACCATGCATACTGTGATGGCGTAGTTCCCATCCACTACTCGTGGTTGAAGTAGTGGACTAGGGTTCTTCTTAAAATTTAGAAATTTATATTTTTTGAGGTACGCTGACCAGTGGATGGACATTACCAAAATGGAAGCATCAAAACTAACCAAACCAAAAAACCTGAACTAATCACACTAAACGGGCAACGAAATACAAAAGAAAAAAGTAAACAACCAACCAGGTGGCTCGGCGGCGAACCACTTATCCCACCATGGAGGAAGGAGAAGGGAAATCAGGAGGCTCATTCATAGTATCTGCATTGTACAAAGCGCAGGCCAAGGCAGAGAGCAAGGGTGTGGGATTATCAGTGATATGGTGGCTAGATTGCAGTAATTAGTTGTTTGTAGAAATCATCATCGTCATAAATGGTGCTCAGGTAAGTGAACAAGAAACTTTCCACTTGTATGCGGATGGCAGGAAGTTGGGAAACTAAAGTGGTTTTAGCTTGGGTTATTTTTGTTTTTAATTGAAAAGCCGCAAATACTTTCTGAATGGCATCTTAAGCATGTTTATGTAGCTGGAGAATGGTATTTTTGCTCTTTGGGGGGCAGCTCTAGGCAAGAATGGGAGGGGGGAAACCTTTAGACAGTTTCATTGCTGTTTGGGATATAATGTTGAAGAGGAAAATTTATCAGGTTTGGAAGCAGCTGCCACAGCAAGATGGTGTTGGGTGCATATCAAGTTGTCATTCTGGTTTGGGAAATAGAAGCGCCAAGGGATCTCAATGGGGGATTGTGTAGGGATAGATTCTCTAATTTTGGCTTCAGAGTCTTCAATCTCATTACCAGATTCGTTGGACCATGCAATGAGGTCCATGGGTTCAAGTCATACAAGTCCAATTTTTCCTCAATAGGGATGTCTGAGGCTGGCAATTGGGTTGGGGCTTGGGAGTGAATTGTTGTCAAAGCTGATAATGATTGGTGGGAGCATTGGTGACTCCAGACTCAGGATGAACCTTATTGGCTGCTTTAGACGCAGCAGTGGCATCAGGCTTTGGAAGAGGTGGGGGAAGATTTCCCCCCATTCTGAGAGGGCTGCAGGGTAGCTGGCAGATGAGGAGTTGGTGGCTGAGACTGTAGAGGTGGCAGATGCAGCGAGGTAGGGGCAACTCCACTTTTAGTGGTCCAACTCAAAGCAGGATGTACAGATGGTCCACCTGCCCTTGACATGGGCCCAGAATGGGTGGTCAGGGGCAGAAGCAACGAAGGAGCGTGGGGAATGTGGTCAGCTATATTTGTAAATTTAGGGCTGATTGTGGCAAAAGCCTGAGGCCCAGTGAGGCGTGTGGATCCATTGGGGACCACAAATTGAAGGATGCTGTCAGCGCCAGAGGCTGCCAAACCTGCCATCAGCTCCTGATGGAGCACTGCTGGGGGAAGGTGAGTGGGCAACCCAATGAACTGAACCACCATCATGGAGTCAGTGGGGAGCCTGGTGCGCGTTGTGGTAATTGGGGTGCCCTGAAAAACAGGGGCACAGTTGCTGCAGTGGCAGCATCAGCTTTGCTTGTAGAACAGAGGTCAAAGCACCCCTTATAGGGCGGGATAAGGGTTCTTCTTAATCAAATATAAGAGTAACAAAGAATACTGCTACAACCTTGAGCGCTTTTATGATACCATCTGGTTATTAAGGTATCATTAGAGCAGAGTCAAAGTGGAGATACCAGAAGGATTGTTTGATGAGGTCCTCAGCCCTATCTATAATCACGTCTTAAACCTCATGTGGCTTCAGGAATACTAATATCTAGCCCTAGGATAAAAAAATACTTCCGGACAATCTGCAGAAGGAGCCTCTTATGTCCAGAGGCATCAGGTGGTGGCTTATCTACACCAGACCCCCATTGATGAGGGCCTTTGGCTTCACAAATTTTCTCATTGGAAAGAGCTGTGCCTCCCCACCCAGATTTGGCTGACATAATGGCAGTGTTTCCATTAGAAGCTTTGATGGGGTAATCTTTAGGCAACAAGATCAGGAAATGGCATTATTAAATAAATATTGAGAGGTTTTCGCGTCTTATGACCATGATCTATGGTGCGCTCATGGAGTTGTTGTTAGGATTTTACCTAGTCTAGGTGAAGCATTGTTTTTAGGGTCATGATTTAGAAGTCAATTAAATTAATGTTGATTCATTTGTTATTACTGTCAACATTGGTTTATATATAATATTAGTATCAACTTATATTATATTTGGGTTTAAAGCTCAAAAATAACTAATAATGGTCTATTTTAAAGCACTGCACGATTTCCTATAATAATTATGAGTTCACAGCTTAGCGAATTTTGTATAATTAGCTACACTTAATGCTCTACTGGCTGATAAAAAAGTGACAAATGTATGAACTTAAATAATATATCTTGATGTTAAGCCCAATTTTATATTCATTGTTTATCTCCTCTAGTCAACCACCTTATGCCACCTATTATGCCTTATTCTCTATTTTGTTCCTTATAGAGGGTAATGGAATTCACTTGGGTTACCATTACTGATCTCTTATAGTATTTGATGATGAATCCTGATCTACTTCAATCTGAACCTCGTTTGTGCCATCGCCTCCTACATTCCTTAATCCACTTTCACCCTTAAACGTGGTAATCGCCTATCACTCATCATAATACTGATTAACTTCTAGTACTTCAAAAGGTAAAACTATCTACATAATAAACTTTAATCTCATATGACTTCATTTATTTAAATGATTAATGCTCTTAGGTTAGTTAAGTCCATTGTATTACGTTAAGTCCTGAGGAAAGCGTCCAACTATTCCTTTTCAGATTGAACCATTATCAGAAATGCTTAGTATAGCAGCGGTTGGTAATCACATAGACAGTCAGTATTCTGGTGTTTCACACCTAGCTGGTTAAAAATATTAAAATCATACACTTGCAGCTTATGTGCCCACCATGCAAGGCAGTCCTTTGGCTCCTGAAGATTTTGAACCAGTGTAATGAAGTGTTATTGGTCACAATTTTAAACTTTACTCAGTGGAGATATACCCAAAATTGTTTTTATGTGTAAATCACAGTTAGGCACTCCCATTCAGTCACCATATAATCACGCTCAAACAGTCTAAACTTCAGCTGAAATAAGTGACGGGATGATCCACCACATCATCATCCAGCTGTGACAAGACATATTCACAGCATAAGAGAATCATCCATCTGAATGATAAACTCTTTCTTGAAGTTTGGATACTGCAGAACCGGAGTGCTGATCAGCACCGTTAAAATAGCTTTAAATGCACTTTGCCATTGTATTGTCCAATCAAAAGTAATGTCCCTCTTCAAAAGATCAAAGAGCAGTGACCTGATACAGCTAAAATTGAGAATAAACTGGAAGTAATACCTAAATATAAACAAAAAAACTTGAATATCTCGTTTAATATGAAGTTGGGCCAACTTCCTGATGGCTTCTACCTTAGACAGTTATGGTCAAAGACCTCTGATGTCTACCACAAACCTGATATTATAGTTGCTTTTTGAAAAAATGACACTTGTGAGGCTTGATTTTAGTGTTAGCCTCTGCAAGCCAGCAAAATACTTTCTCCAGGTAATCTAAGTGTTCTTAGAATATTTGTGAAAAAAGATGTCTACAAGTTAGACAAGGACACAAGACAGTTTGAGATCACCTGATAGTATCTATGGCCCTTTGAAATGTAGCTGGAGCGTTACATAGTCTTGCGGCATATGCTTAGACTGTTATAGCTCTTTGGACGTTATCATAATACACTTTTCTTATTTTGTCATGGGCAAATCAATCTTCCAGAACCCTAGATCAGGCCATAACTGAAAGGTACCAATCACTGCCCAGACAATATAAGCCATCATTGATTCAGGGTAGCAGATATAAATCCTTTTAGTGATACATTTAAGTTTCTGGTAGTTGATCAGTATCCAATTATTGTCATCATCTTTTTAACAATTAAAACAGATGCAACCCAAGGACTTTTTAATGGCTTGAGCATACTCATCTCCAACAGCTTCCCTATTTTACTAAAAATCACCTCTTCCACAGCTTTCAAGTGGCGTATTAGCTTTGACCAAATAGGAGGGTAGACCCTATATTCACTTAATGAACAGCTTTCAGTGTAGCAGTTCTTTTGACCGTTGCTGAAGTTTAAAGTTGGACTCAAAGCTGAAAATTAGTGGATAGTTTGGAAAAAGAGATGGAGAGAATATATACTACTTTATTGTGTTAGCATCATTATTTATGGTGCGTATTAGGACATGGTGCCTCACGGATCTTTGTGGCCCTGTATGATCAGGATCTTTTACTGCCTTCTGAATTAATCACCTGGATGGCGACCTCATTGTACTGCGTCATCATCATGACTGCAGCGGTAAGGCAGCGCCTCTCAAGATTTGGGAAGTGGGGATGTGATTCTTCTATGTGATTCCATTGATTCATATACACTTGATGCTTCCTGATAAAATCTAGTTTTGGTGTCTTCAGGATAAAGTCCATTTGCACTGGTTATAGAGTCAATCATTCAAGGCTCAATTTAGGAGCAGAGATTTCAGCTTTCATATCATCAAAAATCCCAACAATTTCCCCCTCAATATCCTATCAGAGTGGAATATATGGAAAGAGAAACCAACCATACACTTAATTCACTAATGTCTTCTGATTGACATTATCAATAGAGTACTTGGAGTTCACCTTGTGAATGACCTTAGAAGGTCAGACCAAAGAACGTTGAGCTTATTCAATCAACCTCTAGGTAGATGGTGATAGAAGAGAATGAGGTCACTTAATTAAAAAACGGATAATGAGGATTCTGAAAACATTAAATCATTATGTCTCCCTTCCAGTGGTGGTGACAACGCCTTGCGTAGCTAGGGATTAAAGCCAAACAATTTCTTTGCTAAGGCCCTCATGGTCAGATCATAGTTTTTAGGAGTGTAGGTCTAGAGCAAAGTCTGAACGCTACTTGTGAACTAGAGAGCACGTACATATAGAGCTTTAAAGGGGAACATTCTAATGTATTGATGTTAGCTTATTTTGATTGGCAAGTAAAGCGCTGGGTAGATAATGATTCTGGTGAGCAGGGTCAGAGGCAGCCATCTTCCATAAAACAAAGACAAGTGTTCTATTAGTGCGTTCCACTGCCCCGTTGGCTGACGAGTTTTAAAGGGCGGCGAAATTTTGGTTAGTGCTAAAAAGAGAATTGAGTTCTTGGTTTACGTGAGAGGTGAATTTAAACCATTGTTAGAAGTAAATGTTTTTGTGAATCCATGTTGGGTGAAAATGGATTAAGTAAAGAAGAGAGCCTTGGCTTTGCAGTGTCACTAAGATTTAAATCGCTTCAGCCCATTTAGTTAAATGATCCACGTCTTGGAGGATATATTTATGGCTGTGCAGTCTAGTGGGGATATGACCTATTACATTAATGCTAATGACATCAAAGGTCTCATCAGGTCAATGACAGAGTGTTGATATTTAGTACTGGCCCAGCCTTAAGATTTATAAGTCTTACAGGACTCCAGATCCGCTTGGATGGCCTCCACCATTCAGTCCTAGTAACATCGTGACTTTACTCATTTGTGGATATTCTTAATTTCTCCATGTCCCACAGTAGTATGTCCCTATAGGATAAAATTGGTTTGGGAAGAAGGGCGGACATAAGGGAACCATTTCTTATTGACCCCCTTGTATAGCAGCCCTTACTTTATCTGAGTGTCCCAGGGCATCTTTAGGAGCTTAGCTTGGACTTCAGGCGATTCCAACACCCAACTTTCATGTTGAAAAATCAGACCATACGGTTGGTTTTCCTCGGAGGTCAAAGCAGCCAGCACTGGCATCATAGAGAGGCCATCGTCATTTTTAATGGATTGCGCTCATGCAATGAACAATGGTGAACTCATAGCTCTGAAGTCTTAAGACATATCTGGATAGATGCCCATCCAGGTCCTTAATCTACTGGAGCCACCAGAGTAAGGAATGATTGGTGACAATAGTAAAGTGGATTCCATAGAGATAGGGCTAAAAATGTTTGATTGCTAGCAGGACATCTAGGAATTTCCGCTCAGCAAAGCTATAGTTCTGTTCAGTCTTACTCAGAATCTTGCTAAAACAGGGTAATGTTGTTGACCTGATTTTCGTCATGCTGGGCTAGGATGGCACCAACAGCGACATCACTTGCATCTGTGAACAGCAAGTAGGGTTGATTAAAACGTGGATGGACTGAACTTAGTTTAGTACAAGGAGCGGTTCTAACGCACTAGAGTCATGTTGTTGTTCTGGCCGCAATTAAAAAGAGATATTCTTCTGTAGGAGTTAAAATAGAGGCTCACAGGCTGGCAAAATGAGGGACAAACTGATGATAATAACCCACCATGCAAATTAATATCTGATCACCCCTTAGGCTCTGGAGCGCGACATCTTTTCTATGGCATCAACTTCGTCCATTATGGGCTGGATGCCATCTTTTGAGACCTTGTGTCCCAGAAACTCCATTTATGTTTGGAAGAAGGAGAAATTTGAGGGTGAACCTTATAAAAACTTTCCAAAGCCAGTTGAAAACTTCCCATATATGCTTGACATGTTCATTAAAAGTTTGTGAGAAGGCAGTGATGTCATCTAGGTAGATGAGGACACACAAAATCTTCAAGTCCCCAAGGATCCCATCCATGGCATGTTATAAAGTGGCCGGCGCGTTACAAACGCTCTGGGATATCCTTGTGGGCTTAAATAACCCTTCATTGACCATGAGCCCAAACTTGGCTTAGTTTTTGGTGGCGAGCTCCACTTGCCAATATATTGCTGGCAAGGACCACTACAGAAAAGACTGCAATCCAGAAAGCATTTAAAGTGATTCATAAATTTGGGGCAAAGGAAAACTTTCTTCTTTGGCGATGAAGTTGAGCTATCAATAGTCCATCACCACCTTATGGCTGCCATCCTTCTTATAAACCAACAGGAGGGGAGAGGCCCAAGGGCTGTAAAAAGTCACTAAGAGTCCGACTTTGAGTAGTTGTCTAAGTTTCACAGCCACCTGGGCTTCTTAAAACTTACTCTTTTGGTAAATTTGAGACTATAAGAGGGGAGAGTCCCCAGTCTCCAAATAACGTAGGACCCTGTTCCTTCATCCAAAGTTGTAGGTTGGGCCCAAAAATGGACCTAAATACTAATCCAGTAATGCATGAACTTCCTGCTGATGGTCTTCAATGAGATCCTTTCCGATATTGATGCAAACCAGGGCCTCTGATGGGGGCGTCTCCAACCCAAATTCCCTGAGGCTCCCAAAACTATGACATCATCAACAGTCTCCACTGGTAGGAGGCAATAAGGCGGTGGAACTGTTCAGGCCTACTTCTTTGGGTTGTCAGTAAGGGTATCCAACAGCACTGATATAGATATGGCATAGGCTTTATCTAAAATTCCTAGACAGGCTAGCACCTCCTTGGTGGACGGGTTGTCTTGGCCTCCAATTTAAGCAGTTATCCAAAAGGGGCATTAATATGGACCTGGGTGTTGAATGATGACTTGTGACTTTGGAGATATAGTGGTCGCCCTAAGTAAGTAGATTGGAATGCCTTCTTGTCCATCAACAGCAGATGAGGACAGCCGGACTCAAAAACTCCTTACACAATATTTGAGTTGATAAATCTGGCCATAATTTATATTAGCAAGCTCAGGCCTTGACCTCCCTCTTATAGTCATGGGAAGCTTTAAATATTAGGGGTACCTGATGCCCCAGTAGAGATAAAAATCCGTCATTATAATTACTACTGCTGAGTAGTCTCAAAAAAACTTAGTTCCAAGAAGTAGGTCATAGTTGGGGTTATTCAGCGTGACAGCGGGGGTATTCAAAGCGAGCTTCCAGAATCAGATAGGTAGGGAGGAATAGGCCCCTATAGTTTGGGTACATTGCGGGCCAGCTGTGCTGTACTCCATATAGTGTAAAATCCAGAGCAATCTTGATACGCTTCATTAACTTGGACGAAATAACGTTCACAGGAGAGCCACTATCAACTATGGCAATAACAGAAATCTTATGGACTCAAACTGTAACGTGGGTAACCATTCTTAAAATGGGGAGGTAGCATGAGAAACATAGGGGAGTCATTGAACAAAGAGTAAGCAGTATTAATTTTCTTTATTATTAATGGGTACCAAAAATTCTTCAGGTGCACTATCTCCAGGGTCAATCAAGGTTTTGGATGATCCTTGAAGCTTGGTAGGGATGTCAGCATGGCGTGCCTCGTCCTTCATGAGGAAAGCCCTTTTTTCGCCTCCTCAGCAACTTATTTCTAGCTTGTCTTAGCACTGTGTCAGAAAAGCATTATATTAGGTGCATCAGGGTCAAGGCGTTTCTAGTTTTTGGCCTATGAATTTGAGGACAGTTGGTGGAACATGAAGGGGGTAGCCTTGGAGTGCAAGGTAGATGCAAGGATCTCATTGATTGCTTCCTTGATTTCTCAAATGCAAGTGAAACCGTTCTTCTGGACTACCATATACATTTGAACCCCAGATTAAGTTCCCAATGTGGAGATGACAGTGGTGATGGCGTCGTCCAAGGTTTTATGACTAGTGGTAACCAAGGGCTGAGTTTGGGCGTAGAAAATACTGGCGAAATCCATGGATCTTGTTGTTCTTTCCACTTGACATTGATTTTCGAGCGACTTAAGAAAAAATAAGTTGAAATTCCATCTCCGCCTCACTGCACCAATCTCCAAATTTATGTCCTCAGATCCACCACCTGCTGCCCCAGTATGGGGCAGCGGTGCTCCAACCAATAGCATTTACTACCCAGCAGGCAAAAGCAAGCAGACTGGCTCATCCAGTCCGCCACATACATCAGGTCGCTATGTCCCCCCAAGGGACTTAGCACTCCACCTTTCATGAGCGCACCTAACCCACCCCCACCCAATAGCCCTACCCCAGTCCAAATTTGCTTTTGCCTCTGCGTCGAGTATGGACACCTCTTCCTGTACGCTGACAAAGCAATAATTGAGCTGGAAATGTCCACCTTTTCACCAGCAGGGTTTATTGACTTCCACCTATACAAGGGCTACTTTGATATTGGATTCCCCACCAAAGAGGATGCAGTTGCTGCAGCAGATACACAATTAATTTATAAAAATACCCCCTCATTACCACCACATGAACACGCCTCCCAGATGATACCACACTTTTGTTAACTTTTGAAGACCTCCACTCACACCTTCCACCTCAAACACTCTATGAGGAGCTGATATCAGGGTTGTCCACATGCGGCAAAAACCCTTTCCTCCAAATCATTGTCCCAAGTGGTGCTGAACACCTTGTAGCACCTCGGGCAATGGCCACCATTACCCCCCCCACCAGCTGAACATGGCCCAACACATCCCACCGCATGCCTATATCCCATCCACACCCAACCATTTTTTTGGGCCTGAACCAACAAAGGTCACACAATTTGCCCTACTTCTATGAATTGGACCACACCAAAAAGGTATGTCAATATAATTCACACCCTGTGAACACGGCCAACACCTCCATGAGGCCACACCAACAGCATTCCAATGGGGATTTTTTTCCCCCACCTCCACAGGCCATGCACTTGAATCAGAAGCAAAGATAGCACCTAAAACCCAATCTGGCCAATGCACACCCATGCCAAAAAACAGGTGAAGGATTGGACCACTGTTCAATCCAGAAAATTACCCACCACAAAAACTACCAAACCAAAATCACCTACCCACATATCTTCCCAAATCAATCAAAATTCCTGGAAATTATTGGAGGAAGTAACCAAATATAAGGAAATGGTCCCACCACCGAAATATCCAATTGATTTAACACTTTATCTGAATTAGAGTTTAATACCCCAGCCCCAACCAACTGATATGTCACCAAACCCAAAACCTTTTCCAAAGTGACCACCAGCTTGCTGCATTCACAGTGGCCACACCTAATATCTCCTGTTATTGCATACTGTGTGCAAAATTTGTCACAGAATTTTAAAAAGGGCTTAACACCCCCTTGTTCCCCCCCAATTTATCTCCTACTGCAAAAGTAGAAATCCAACACCTCCATGGAACTGCCACCACCACCATAGAGCATGTCGTTGAACTGCATATTTTTCCCCATATAAATGCACCACAAGAGAAAATACTGCAAAACTAGAACAAATTCTTGACACCCACATCCAGGCCAAACACCACGTTGCTGAACTTATAGAGGCTTTAATCCAGGCTTAAATATTTATCTAAACAACTATCTACTCCACCTCGACCCTCATCCCATGGAAGCCCAACCCCCTTACTCTCAGCATTGATCCACCTCTACAATGCTGAGCCTGATGATGAGCCGCCTGATCCCCTCTGTCATGGAGGGATAAGTGGCTTGCCGCTATGCTACCTGGTAGGTAATTTTCTTGTCTTGTTTTGTGTTTTGCTGCCCAAAAGAGTGGTCGATTCATCTTTTTTAGTTGGTTTAATTTTGGAATTTCAGTTTAGTATTGTCCGTCCTCTAGTCATCTTGCCTTGGTTAAATAAAATTCATGGATCTTGCTCCTTTGTTCAGGCGGATTCCCATGAATGCTTGTTTTTATTTGCCAGGAATTAAATGCTGCTAAATTATTGGATTAAGGCCATATGGCCTATTCCCAGATGTTACATTTTTTCAAGTGAGGAGTAATGATCTCCCAAGTAGTGCTTTTAAGGAAGGAGTTGATGTGCTTCCTTTCTACCAGTCAGTGGCAATTTTCATGGAGCACTTGTAGTCGTACAGGAAAGAGGTAATTCTTTCCTGGACAGGGGTGAATATCTCCTTAAAGTTATGTTTTAATTTTGTTACAAGAGGAGTGGAGAGGGTGTTAACGCCAGGAATGGGTGCAGGCTTGGTGATCTCAGTTTCTACATAGTTGTGGGGACCTGCTGGTACAACCATCATCTTAGGCCCTCAAGGTCCTCTTGGATGTTGTCCCAGTTTTAGTTGAGGGAGGAAACGGAAGCTCTGTGCGCACATGATATTTTAGGGATTGAATGTCAGCCCTGAAGGAGAAGCTGGATCTCAAGGGCGGTCAAGTAGGCCTTAAACCATCAACAAGTCTGTTCAAGCTGAGAGATGTAGCTACCATTAAGCTTAATGAAGGCGCTAAAGATATCCATTTCGTCCAACAATGCATCAATGAAGATCCTAAGGTCGAGGGGCTCCATTGACTCAGAGTTTGCATCCCTGCGCTACATTCCATATTTGATCACATAAGGCGGCCAAGGCTGCTAAATAATCTTTTCGCCAGGGGTCATCAGGGCTTCTTGGGGTAGGTGCTAGGGTCCAGAGGGCTTCTGAGGTCCACGGGGACCTTCAGATCCTTCACTCCCAGAGGTTTAGTCACAAGAGGCATCTCCTGATAGTGTTTTAGGATCCACACCAGATCTTCAACTCGGTGGAGGTTCTGACTTCAAGAAGCCTTGAGGAGCTGGATAATCTGATGAAGTTGGTCTTCATTGTAGCCATAAATTCCGCTATCCAGAACTGCAATTTTGCTTTAGGCCTCATTAATAAATTGAAGTTATCAACAATGTCCTCTTAGTTGTCATGGATGAAGGAGAAGGCCACGTTGTAAAAGTTGATGCCATGAAGTGTAAGGTTTGGGTGAGCCCTAGTTGTTGGGAGACTTCATGATGATGCAACCTGACTAGCTGAAGGAGGTGATGAGTAGCTTGGTGAACGAAGTTCAAAGGAAGCACTCAGTTCCCAGTGTTAGTCCTCCCACTGGCAGCTGGGTTGAAGTATAAAGATTCCGTATAGTAGAGGGCATGGATGAGGCGTGGAGTGGCTGGAACGGGCACCTATAGAGTAGATGCCATTTATTAACTGTTGAATGATGCCGTTAAGGTTCTCGTACTGAAGTTGATACTGATTATTAACAGATGGCAAGGAGAACTGAAATGCTGCCTAAAAACTAAATTCTCAGGCTGTGTGGCGGCTCTTCATAACATGAGGTGCTAAAACATTAAGAAACGCTTCATGACTGATAAGTAGCTTGATCTTCATAATTGATAATACTCTCCATTTATTGTGATAAACATTTTCACTTAGGAAAGATTGGATCCCGTGTAGTAAACACCAGTTCTCT
The DNA here is from genome assembly GCA_022478985.1 of Massospora cicadina. Classification (NCBI taxonomy): domain Eukaryota; kingdom Fungi; phylum Entomophthoromycota; class Entomophthoromycetes; order Entomophthorales; family Entomophthoraceae; genus Massospora; species Massospora cicadina. Next base: position 62,014 of record JAKSZP010005712.1, on the reverse strand, counting down.
TGGCATAAAAGTTCTCCTGATTTTCGCTGAAGTCCTAAAATGAGCTCAAAGCTAAAAATTATCAGATAGGTTTAGAAACGAGATGATGGAGAAAATATAGACTACATTATTGCTTTATAAAGTGTCGATATTTATAGGGCGTGTGGGGAGATGGTGCCTCAGGGACTTTCGTGGCCCCATAGGATCAGGATCTTTTACTGACTTTCAGATTGATTACCTGGATGGCGCCCTCATTGTACTGTGTTGTCCTCATGACCGCGGTGGTGGGGGTGGAACCTCTCAAGATTTGGGAAGTGGGGATGGGATTCCTGAAATTTTTACATTGATTCTCATATGTGTGATGCTTCCCAATTTGATATAGTTTTATTGACATCAGGATAAGTTTTATTCACACTGGTTCAAGAGTCATCAGTTGAGGATCGATTTGAGAGCAGGGATTTCAGCTTGCTCGTCATATTAAATCCTGACAGCTATCCTGGCGGGTCTTGTTAATATAATGTGTACGAGAAAATAGTTAATGTTAAACACACTGACGAGTCATCTCAAATCATTAGGCGCTAGAAGGGATGAGGTTGAATACCTTCTTAAAGGATGGTGAGCTGTTTAATAAGGCTAGTGGGGCCACAGTAACTTTTCCTAAGACTTCTGGCCAACTGGGTATTTCCTTGGATGCACACAAGATGGATGGGGCACAGAGGACTACAAAACTATTGGAATTTCTGATGCTCCAATGCTACTGAGAAAGTATGCACTTTGATGTTCTGAAAACAGTCACCTGTTGTCATCAATGCCAAGTGAATAAGCCCTTCCATAAGAGAACCACTATCATATGGTTAAATCCTGTTTCACTTGGCATATGGTATCCATCAAAGTTGTGGGGCCCTTTCCAATGGGCGCAAATCGCTCCAAGTACATCCTGGTAGCAATAAATCACTTAATATGTGGGCCAAAGCGCGAGCATTCAGCTATCTGGGGAGGTAACCGATTCCAAGTTCATAATGGAGTGTTTTATGAAACAGCATGGCTGCCCGCAGTTCATATTCACAGATAACGCAATCATCTTCGCCTTTCATGTCCTTCCTAAGTTAATCAAATTGATGGTAACCCGTGGGGTTCTAACTACTCCATACCTAATGGAATTTAATGGGACTGTTGAATAGGTTAATAGAACTTTAGTAAATATCTTTTGGAAGCTTGTGAGGTATTGACCATTTTACTGGAGCTCTTCTCTAAACTGCAGGTTTGCGTATAACATCAATTATCACTTGTGTGAATGGTAAGAATACGTTCCAGTTACTCTATGACAGACACCCACATTCCTAAGATACTTTACTATTGTGTAAATATTACTGGAGAATAGGACTTTCAACGCTATTTGATAAATCTGACGTCTATGCTTATTAAACTTTAGACTAAACCGTACTCAAACAGCTTGGCCAGAAAAACTAAGGAGTTCAATTCTAATCAACAACAACATAGCTGATTGCCTTAGTTCACAATAGGAGAGTTTTTCTTGTTTCATGACCAGCATGGATTTGGGCGGCGGAATAAACTAGCTAGTATCTGAATTAGAAAATTTTGAGATAATTGAAAATATGGGCACTGACACCTACACAACCAAAGACCCAATGATCAGATGAAATATCAACATGGTGAAGCTAAGTTCCTCTGGACATACAACAATAAGTGATTCACCTGGAAGGACCCATACATCATCAGCAAAATAAGGAAAGTTCCACTCTTGGATATGGATGAGGTCCCTCCAGATTATTTAGCAGAGGATGAGACATAGGCGATGTATTAGAGGAATGCCATCTGGTTAAGAGGGGGAAATGTCAGGAAACTATCAGATAGTTTCCTCTCGCTATGATAGATTTATAGATACAATTAAATTTAATAAATGCTATTTTAACAATCACAGAGGAATCCACAGATCTGGTTTCCTTGGAAATCAATTGAGTTAAAATTGTTAAAATCTGGTTACCAGCGATTAGAAACTGAGGATAATCAAGATAAAATATTTTCTTACTAATGGTTGCCAGAAGATCAAATACCAAAGATCAATAATGGGATGTGCAATACAGTTACAATTTCATTAAGAGTTGCACCAAGCAAATAGTGAGTAAGATTACCTGCTTGGTTGAATTATAGAGTGACCACAGCGAGAGAGATAACAATAGTGACATAGAGTCTAAATGGGATCACTTTTGTTTGGAAAGCTTCAGTGGACTCTGCAGTATGAAGTTTATTTCCCTATTGACTTCTCTGTTTTGGCAGTGTTAGGCTGCAAAATAATAAAGAATATGTTCCTGGAAGCGCTTTGCTTCTACTTTTTATATTTTAATATCTTCTTTTTAAGTACGGTGAACTCCATATTATCCTTCCATTGTATCATTGGGATTAACCTCTGTGCAACAATCTACCAGATCATAATTAATCCACCAGAATATCTACAAATCCTTTGACCCTAACCACAAGTCTCACATTTAATCAGTTGTTTGGGTCCAAAAAGATCATGTGCGAGACATGTGGAATAGCTTATAGGATGGTTTTTTATTTGTTTTTGGGCCCACATTTTGGAGCTTAAAGCATAGGGCACAAGGTTAAATAGCTTTGCTGCTGCCATAGCATGGGTTATGCAAGAAGAACAAAAAATACTCTTTTAGGAGCAGAGATCTATCAATCTAGTGGATCTGTAAACTGATGTGGCCATCTTAATGATGACTACACTTGCGTAAGGAGAGAGGTTCCCATACTTGACTTAAAGGATAAAAATGCAGGTTACTCCAAGGGGGCACCAGGGGGCTTTAAAGCACCGCCTGGCAACGTGCAAGGTGGTGGTCAGGTCCTGAGGAGGGACTTAGCAACTGAAAATGTTTGTGAGGCTAGCTGGGCCAGCCTAGGGGTGTTATGGATATGGGTGATAAACTCCAGGAGGCTGCGCACTGCCGCCCCATGTGAAGCAGAAGGCATCAATCTACTCGATATAGGATGGTTTTAGTGAAGCAAAAGGTGTTCAAGATTTTAGCTTTTTTTCTAAAATTTTAGCTTGATCAAATTATTGATTGAAGAGAAAAAAAGGTCAGGATAATAACTAAATGTTAACTACACTATTAGATTTTTGCTAAAAATATATCATATTATTGCCAATCCATGATACTCATTTTTACCATTTTATAAACTAGCATCTCTATATATAATTTCATTTTACAATAGTCAATGACCTCCTCACAGGAGCACAACTGCTTCTTAAATGAAGTAATTTAACTGTAAATATCATTTTCTATAATAAGATAAAGGATCACTTTATTTATCTAATTTCGTCATTTATTTGTGTATATCTTTAGCATAGTCTATCTATACAAGAATTGAGACTTTCTCCACGTAGTGTTCTATAAAGAAGAAGATATCTGCACTGGCCAACTTGAACCTGTGCAGTATTGAGAAAAGGGACCTCTAACTACAACGTTAATTTCTCATAAATGTTAGTAAGCTAACTTGATTTGATTTAGATGATTTTTGAATGTATTTTAAAACACCATTCTGTCATTTAAATAAAGATTAAGGCATTTTAATGTGAGATGTCCCTGTTATGAAATAATGCCCATGGATATGAGGCAGATGCATTACATAATCTCTGAGGGAGCATGGTAATACAAAATAATTTTCCCATGCATATCAAGGCACACTTTTCTTGGTCTTCTGGAGTAAACTACATTTGTCAGTACCCTCTGGCGAGGTCCAGTTTAAAGAAAAAAATTCTGAGCGAGAGAATCAAACCAGAAAATCATCAATTTGAGGAATGTAATGTCTTGTTTTCTCCTTGAGCCTGTTTAACTTAATATAGTACATAACCATTATATGATCACAACTTTATTTTATAAGTAATAGTGGGGACAAACATGGACTCTGTGAGGGAAAAAGTAAAATGCCAAATAGCTATTGTTTAGCTCAGTCTTCTTGTAATTCTCCTCTAACTTTGACTTACTATATAGCTTTGGTCATATTGGAGTTTAATCTCCTATGTCAGTGCTTTGTATTTAATTCTTATATGACTGTAAATGACATCTGACGTAAAAGACTACTTGATAATATTCTAATAGATGATGCACAATCTTAGGCTCCTCAATTTTAATTATTAGATATTTGGACTTGAGCAAGGCGCAAATTAAATTATTAATGGTGTAAAGCTCTGATGATCGCTTTCTTGATAATTAAGATTCTGCACACTTAAAGGGCTGAAATTTGGCCATATGATCCTTGATTTTGCCAGTGGCTTATGGTATTCAACTGTTTAGAAACTCATTAGGCATATTCCAATGGCTCCAACTTTTCTGACCAACTTTTGCTTGATTTTCCCTCTGTAATTGAGAACTTCAACTGAGGCAGGCAAAGTTACAAGCTGTGGATCCTGAGATCCCAGCTTGCCAACACACTCCAAAAGCATATTAAAATAAAATTCTGGAAAGAGGTTAATATAATATAGATCTTTATTAGACTAGTTTATTTGATAATTATTCATTAGGCCAGGCTCTGGTATTTATACCTCTAGGGCATCTCCTGGTCACATTTAAACATGCAATCTTAACAGATTATTTTCCACCTCAGTTCAGCCCTTTAAACTGATACAATTGAAACCTATTACTAGGTCAATTGGTGGCAAAATACTCCCATATTTGGTAGGATTTCAGGGATGAAAATTGCAACAACAAGCGCGAAAAATTCTAGGATTATCTTAAAATGGTTTCACCATACTGTTGACAAAATATGAATTCTTTAAGATTTTGGCATCAATTTAAATAAATGACATTTCCTTAATTGGGATGTCAGCAGGCTCTTTTGATAGCACTAGGTACTCCCACTAGTGTGTTCCATGTGCAAGTGCTATCATGCCAGTTATGCATATCAACATACATAAATTATTTTAGGGCCAACTCAAAATATGTTTATATCATATAGCTTATAAAAACGACTCCCTAATTGGGATGTCAACTAACCCTCTTGATATCACTAGGTACTCCCATTTGGGTGGTCCATTTACAAGTGCTATTATGCAAATTATGCATAACAACATACAAATTTCACCCTAGGGTGAAAAATTAATTCTTATCCAGCTCACTCATGTTCTTGTCATACAGCTGATGAAAATGACTCCCTATTCTGGATTTAACTGGTCCTCTCAATAGCACTAGGTACTCCCATTCAGGCGGTCCATGTGCATAAGCTATTGTGATGATTATGAGGATCAGCATATGAAATTTGCCTCAAGGTGGGAAAATGATTACGTTTTTTTGTCTATTCATTTATGGGATTTAAAGATGTTTTCTTCAGGTTGATCCAAAATGAATTTTTAAGTTGAATATTTGATAATAATCCCAATTAGTCAGGACTAGTTGCAGAGGTTTCAGTGCAGAAATAATTGGTCCACTGTGTGATTTGTATTTAGCCCACACTTCCAATAGAATGATCAAATTCCAATAGAATGATCAAATTGAATTGACATTGAAATAATTGGCCTGACCTGATTAGTTGCAGAGAAGATTGTCCTAAATGTGCGAGTGTATTTTGCCAGTGTTTTTGAATATAATTAAATTCATGTTGTGATAATTGGCCTAAGCCATGTTATTGCAATAGGCTTTAATTATAGTATTAGATCAAGCTTAAGAGGATTATCAGCCTGATATGTTGTTTGTTGAAGGGTTTATTTTTGAATCAACCACCAGAATCTAACAAATAGTAGGTCTAAAATAAGTTGAGTACCAATAAATGTATCTTATCATATCTTCAATTGGATTTAACTGTCCTTTTTAATCTTCTGGTGTTTTTTGACTCAACTTCAAAAATTTGTTAAGTTTCTAGTTAATACTTTATTGGCCGTTGATAATCTAAGATAAGTACTTTGGGTGATACTCTTGTTTCAAATCTGTTGACTCCATCAACACTAGTGTTGTATATGAAGGCAGTTTGGAGGTATCTTTAGGCTTATGATAAAGATATCACTATTTGTTCTCATGGTCTAGAATCTCGCCTCTTTAGTATCATAAAATGGTATGTTATCTGTAACATCTATCAATTCATAAAGCTTTTTTATTTTACCAGAAGTAAAATATTGCAAAGGCAAAGTGGAAATAAGATACTCAACCAGACAAGAGATTACTTCTTGTTAGATAATTTATAACCTAGCACAATGAGCATTTTATATTTGAAGATATAAATACCCTTCCTTCAAGTTTACGCTCCCTTGTATCTGATCATAATCTGCGTCCACATCAGTGTGTTGTATTTGATATACTCAACGGCAATAATGGGAGCTTAAAAAATAATTTGCTAATTCGAAATGGCAAAGAGGAATTACAACTATAGCTTTGGTGTTATCTGAGCCCACAGTGCTGCACTCTTATATACATTTAAGGTCTGTAAATCTTGATATTCTTAATGATCCAGGATGAGACAACGTTGATCTGAGATCTAATATCAGATATGGCCATTACTAGGGCCTTGTAAATCACCACATCCATTTTGATTATTGTTCCACAAAGTTTATTGAAAGGACTAATTTTTTAGGACAAAAATTAGTATTTAACTTTCTTGCAACCTTGGGATACTTCTTGATCTCTGCTAGAATGTGTACATTGATGATGGGCCAAATCAATAGTGCACAAAACTGGTCAGTTTCACTGTTCATATCAATTTCTTGAATCCCAACAACTTAATTGAGGTAGTTATATTACAGGACTCTTTCATTATAGATATTTTGCTTTTCAAGAAATCTCAGAAGATAATCACAATAAGTTATCTAAAATATATTACCCAATATCTTCATAACCACTTAAGAGTCGTCATTAGAATAGTTACTAATGTAATGAGGTAGAAATTTGAATTAACTGATTTCAGGTATTTTAGTATGGTCAACTTTAAGGTACTTATCCCTAATTTTACCACCATTTTCCCTTCTTGGCAAGGGCAGACTTTTCTTAAAGCACTCGTCTATAGTGTAATTATTCTTCATACAAGAGTTTTGTTTTATTTTTTTGATCTTTTTTGCTTTTATTCTTATATAATATACACTTTGGGCCTTTTAGTGCCTTTCAGGAGGACCCCCAGGTTGTAGATATCAACCATATTAAGCAGAGCTTTGTTTGAAATTGAAAAATGGTGAATATTTGTTTGCATGAAGTAACATGAATGGCAAAATCATGATTACTATGTATACCAGCAAAATGGCTTCTATGTTGGATTTTAGGTCTAGTGTGCTCGCTTGATATTTTACACTTAAATCCAACAAATATTTTACAGGAGAATAAGTTTCACAACTGTGGGATACTTACTTTTAGGGAGTTAAAGGACCACTTATTTTTTAAACTATTGAAAACTTCAACTAAACAAATGATTTATTATCAAGCTTTTATTAGTTGCAATAAGGGGGGTAAGAAGCAAATCTCTCAATATTAGCAGTTTCATATCTAAACTATCTTTAGGTTCAAAAGGAAAAATTTGAAGTTTGGATTTTTTGTATGTCCAAATTAGGGAATATGGGAATTTGACTTATTAGATTGTTGTAGACTCACCCTGAATTGATGGAACAGATGATGGAAAGTTAATTATAGGTAAGATATGACATTGAGGCAATGGTTTTATAAATTTCACCCACTCATTGGGCGCAAAAATATTTTTACCTTGCAGCACCCCTTCCAACCCCACAAAAAGGCTGTTCTCTGCAGCGTTGTTTTACTAGGTTTGTTGTAAGAGGGAAAGTGAACTCATAATGGCTCCTTGGATTTAGCTGATTCAGCATAATATGAGTGCCCAAACTTGTGGGTTTTACCTGACTACTAATAGAAGTGTTACCCCAATTTGAGGGGTTCCACTGGGAATACTCCAGGGTCTTTTGGATAATTTAATTATATTATCCTCCAGAACGCTTTTATAATATCAGACTTTAAATTGTCCGACATTCTATGGCATCATCCAGTTTGAGAACTTTTAAGATTATTATAGTTTGAGCAACATTATTAAAGCAATCCGCAAATTTGGCAGAGTTTCAGTCTGACATAACTCAAATTTCATGATAGCCTGTTTTTCATACACAAGCTTTGCTTAGCATAAAATTCATTGATAAGCTCTTCATTTCATTTCATTCTAAGCATACATGTTTTCATATTAGAAGACATATTTCCTATGACATGTAACTTAATAAGATAAAATATGTTTAAGCTCTTAGATATCAGTTGCACTTTCCATTGTGGACTTATTGATATAGAATAGTGATGCATCCTTCCTTCTCTAGGTTTAAACTGTAAGTCTAGATGACCAACTTTAGCTTGATCATGAGCTATTTCCACACAGAAGCAGGAAGGGGCTCAAGATCCCAAAAGTGCCCCTCTTTCAGATTATTGACCTAGCTCATGTGGTAGATTAGCGTTGGGTTGATTCCATGGCTCCTATAAAACCTTCCTCTCTGCCCCATTTCCTCTCCTGATCTGGTAAAAATTTTTGAAGGAGTGTGCAGAGAGGTGATTCAGTTTAGGGCCCTCCAAAAGGACCATCAGGATAACCTCAAGTGCTACATGGTTACTGATAATACTCAAGGAACCGCCCCACCCCACTTAGATCCCCATATGAGCACAAATTTATCAAATAATTAAGGATGGTTCGATTTAAATGGTTCATATTAAGGATCAAACACGCAGATCACTCATATTAATGCCTGTATTGCCATGATTAATTATATTGATAGGACGAGTTACAATGTAACTGGTGTTGGTAACTTACCTATACAGTGAAATCTGCTTAAATTTGGTAGCATCTCTTTAGATTTTTCCTTGACCTGGCGGACATGCAGCCAAATTTCCATGACGCCATTTGAGTTTTTTTAAGTCTTCTTCCTCATCCCTTCCATAAGCATCCCAGTCTATTAGGCTTCCCAGCTTGAGTCTTAGTCATTAATAATTTTTTAAGCTCCCTAATCCCCCTTCAATATATAGACAACGACCATCCATAGATAGGTTGACAGTTTAATCTTATGTCTTCTTCCCAAAAGCTAGCTTTAAATTGTAAGCAATTAGTGTTATCTTTGTCATGGAATCTTTCCCCCACACTGCCTTAGTGACTGCCATAAAAAGGTAACCAGAAATGCTTTTCGTCATCCATAAAACTGCTGGAAATTTTCAAGTAAATGTTCTATCTGTGGATCCATTAATTCTCCTTGCCTTCCATGAGCTTGTGGATTAGTACTTTTAATTGTAGTTGAAAATCTGCCACATGTGCTGCATAAACCTGAAACTACTTTAATTATGTAGGATCCACCCAATCTAGGTCTCAATCTGCTCAATTATAATAAAAAATTATTTGAATACAATTTGATTCAACACAATAATCAGCCGCAAAGCTTGATAGGTTGTTGTCCTCACTGCCTCTCTCTCATGTGAGTTGTCCCAGAAAATCCTGCAGTTGCCCTATTGCAGGCTTTTGGATTGTTGTTGTAACGGATCTGGCGCAGATGATACATACATTGGGCTAATTGTAAAATCTCAATTACTACTGAGAAATCAAAGGTCAATTTATTTAAAAGAGCTCAACGAAAACCAGATTATGCCTTAAATATCAAAGGTAAGGAACCTAAGATTCAGGAGTGGAAAATGATCTAGTAAATGTAACCCCAGCGTTTCAAACTCTCAAGATTTCGATAAGATATAATATCAAGTCTTTGAAGATGAAGATCTGGTCATCTATCGAGAGCCTAGGTTAGGAGTAAAACTTAAATAACAAATGTAACTTCTATATGAAAAATGAAGGCGAGTTACAAAAGATTAATGTCATCTTCTAAGATGCCTAATAATTTTTCTAAACATTACAGTCATATCTAAAAAATTATAAGATTCTTTATTTTTATATATAAGAATTAGATCTGGAGAATGAGCTCAGATAGTGAGCTAGGCTAAGCGCTGGCCTCATTCTTGACATTTTCCTGAGGCCAACCCATGCTATTGGAATGCAGTGTCACTGAAACTGTCATTTGATAGTACATTATAAAGTCCAGACATGGGCACGTGTTCATGGATTGGTCTCAGCAGGCTTATCCATTATATGGTCATTTACATGGCTAGTGCTTTTCAATGCATTCGTGCTTCAATGACACAAACACTTTTTCATTACAAGGGGTAGTTTAAAAACTTTTATGTAATTTTGGAACTAAGGTCTGAGAAAACTTCATCAAATAAGCCATGTATTGAGAATTTCCCTTTGATAAACATTTCAGCTGTTTTATTTATGGTGATGAGAAAAGTTCAGGTGAGGAATTCTTTATCTTAATCAACCAGTCCACTACTACTATGATCGCATCAAACTCATGTCACAATGGCAAGTAGGTAACTAATCCATGCCAATAGAAGACTCAATCCTGGCTAATTTGGAGCGGCATCAACTTACCTGAGGCTTATAACGCAAAGGTTTGGACCTGACACAAATTAAACACATGAGAGGTATTTTTCAGCATAGCCTTCACCCTGGGCCAGGAGTAGTACCATTTAATCAAGCTCATGGTCTACTACACAACGGGAGTCCCACTATTGGCTGATCATGATAAGCCTATAAGATATCTTTTTGCACTCCCGTGCAGGACTATCAAACCTTCTAATGATGCCAACTAATAACTGTCACTAATGATAAGACTCTTACACAGCTTTTTGGTAGACCATCTAAAGGTACCTCTTAGTTCTTCCTAGTGTAAATCAACCTTGTGTCTTCTGCACCCACTTCATGAAGCTGTATGGAGAGCACTTAATCAAAGCAAATATATTGTGGGGAAGCATTGTCATGGTAGTGCACTAATCTAGTTTAAAAATAAAAAAGCTGAAGGGAGTCACTACTGGGGAGATCTGGGAAAGTTTGGGTGTTCTGGGTTGTATTAAAGTTTAACTTTTCATTAAGTGAGTTTCTAGTACCAGAAGGCTTGGAATTGATTTAGTTTACAAGAACTTTTGTGTCAATACAGAGTTCAGCTTTTATCATTTAATTGATTGAATTAAAATTTTAAAAAAATACTTTATGCTCAATACTCTTTTGCCCACGCTGATCAAAGCTTATGTCCATTTGATTGATGCCTGCCGCCTTCATGAGGGACGGCAGTGTGCCGCCTCCTAACGTTTATCAGCTTTTACCAAAAAAGCCTCAGGATGGCCCATCTATCCTCATGAACGCTTCTGGTTGCTACGTCCCGCTTAGAGAACTATATCGCCTTTTCACACGCTTCCAGGCGCTGCTCAGAAGCCTCTGGTTCACCCTTGGAGAAACCTGCGTTTTGGCCTTTGGGTTATATATAAAATCCTCTTCTCTTATGTGAGCGTGACTATCTTAAGATGGCCACAGTGGTTTATAACCATCAATTTTTTTTTTAGTACTAGATGGTCCCAACCCAAGGGGGGATTCATCGATGTTTATTGAATTACGCCTGGGCTCCTAAGAGCCTGAGGCGAGGAAGGAGGAGGAGGCATCGAGAAAGGGAGGGGGTTTGCGCGCCAGAGCCGTGCTGCAGTGACAACTGAGCGGGGGAGGGTTGGCGACATAGTGCAGACCTTCAGGGCCATCTCAAAGTGTACCTGAAAGTGGGTGATCATGTGTGGAAGGGTCCACACCTGCTGGTCAAAGGCAGCACGAAGGAAGGAGTTATGGATGGTCCAGATGGCTGTGGCATAGGCGAGGACACGGAGGGGTCGGTGGCAACCAGGCAATGTCTGCTCAAACATGAGGTCTTGCACAGGGTGTCCAGACCAGGGCTGAGCATGGAGGAGCGCGCGGGCCTTTGGCCAAAATGCGGCGACACCTGGACAGGTGAAAAAAGAGAGATGGAGGTGGGAGTCAATAGGCTCCACACAGCGGGGGCAGCTTCGGTGCTGGAAGGTAGGGCCAGTCCGGTCCCCTGTCCTGTATGAACAGTGGAGCACTCTCCATAAGGTGTTGGACACCTTTGCTGACAGGATGGGGTGATAGACGTCCTTCCACAATTCCTTAAGGTCAAATCTCACGGAGGGAGGGAGGAGCTCAAGGAGTCTTGGGTGGATGGGAGGACGATCTTGGGGGTTGAGGCGAGTTGTGACAACTTGTCCATTGTGCACAATTGCATGGCGACGTGGGCTGAGGCCAGGGCCTTCCCTTCTGTATGGGAAGGCATGGTGGATCCGCGCGCCTACTCTTTTCAGGGCAAGGAGAGCCTGGTTCCAGTAGGGGGATGAGGATGGTTTTTAGGCGATGGCCTGAATGTTTGTGAGCCACTCCCCTAATGAGGTCAGAGATGCTCTAGGAAGACCCAGAGCTGCTGACACTGACTGGCGGAGGGCGGGCGCCCATTGGGGCATGGGGGTCGCGTCCCAGCAGACAATCGGCCATAGGAACTTCATGAAGATTGTGGTGGCGTGGGATCGCGTGTCCAGAAGCCCTAGGCCCCCTTCATTGCAGGGTCGGGCATTGGTTGAGAGGGCCATTGGTGGATGGTTTGAGCTCCAGATCCAACAGCGGAGGAGTACATTGAGCCGCGTATAAAAGGCATCTGTGAATGGGCAGACGTGCGCTAGGAACCAGACTTTGGAGAGGAGGAACACATTGGCCATCAGAGCTCGACCCTGGGGGTGATGTGCCGCCGGTTCCAGCTGGCAATCCTGGAGTTAACTGCTGCAAGGAGCAAGTCCTCATTGTCTTTTAGAGCAAATCCTTGTTGGTTGGTGAGAACTCCCAGGTGACAGAAGGTACCGCGCCAGGTTCAATACCGAATGGTGGGGGGAAGGTGGGGGAAGGTGGGGGAGCCGACCTGTACAACTGTTGTATTGGAGGTGTTGACCATGGCGTTGGACGCCTTGGTGTACCTCTCAATGGTCACAGCAGCGAGGGCAACATCCCCAGGGCAGCCAAATGCAATGGCAGTGTCATCTGCAAATGCCATGGTGCGTGTGGGGGCTTTACCTGGGACCAGAATCCCTGTTAGCTTGTCCTGTAAAGAGGCCAAGAGGGGGTCAAGGGTGATGTTAAAAAGGATAGGGCTCAGGGGGTCCCCTTGCCGGAGACCTTGTCCAACTGGTACTGCCACTGTGAAACCCATTGGCGCCAGGACTCCGGTGTGGAGCTGGTCATAGAGCGCTGATATCCAGCGCCTAGCTGCGGGTGGGAGATGGAAGCGGGCCAGGGAAGCATCAATATACTTCCAGGCTACCCGATCATATGCTTTCTCCATATCCAGGAGAGCCACAAAGCCTTTCACCTTACGAGAGTTAGCAGTCAAAGTCACGTGGAGGTCATTATAGTTGTCACATAACGACCTCCCCGGAATAAAACCGTACTGGGATGGGGAGAGGCGAGGTGACACCCATTTGGTGATGCGGTTGGCCAGAAGCTTCGTGAAGAGCTTGTGGTCTGTGTTGATCAACGCTATGGGGCGCCAGTTCGCCAGGTTCTCACGGTCTGACTTCTTGTGAATGAGGGTCATGATTGAGCCTCTGGAGTCGGGGAGGACCTCGCCATTCACCAAGAGTGCAGCGAAGAGGTCGCGGAGGGTTCTGGCTATCACTGCAGGTTCCAGAAGGTACACCTCAAAGGGTATTCCGTCTGGGCCTGGGGCTTTAAGCCGTGGGGATTTCAGAAGGGTTTCCATCACCTCCTGGATGGAAATAGGCGCCAGTAGAGCCTCATCAGCCCGTGGGTCAATGGGCGGCTCTGGAGCACGCCACAGGAAGTCTTGGATGTCCGATGGGTCCACCTGGGTGGCATGGAAGAGGCTGGAGTAGAAGCGGTGTAGTTCCTGCGTGATTTCCTCCTTATCTGAAGTGGTTGTAGTGCCAATCTTCAGTGCAGTAATATCCTGCGCTGTTGACCGGGCTTTCTGTTTCTGCTTGAAGAAGCGGGTGGGGCGTTCCCATTGAGCATAGTAACGAGATGTTGTAAAGTTTGCTGCCCGTTCTTCCTGCAGTGTGAGCTCCAAGCGGAGTGCTTCCTGCGCCGCTTCCCAGTCTTCCAACCATCTGGGAGAGGGCGAAGGCTGGCAGTTTCGCTCTAGATGTCTGATTCTGGCTTCCGCCCTTTTGACTCTGGCGCGAGCTGCAGTCATCTGGGCTTTGGCACAGTTGTAAGCAACGCGGGTGATGCCCTCCTTGGTCACCGCCCATCTAGCCTTGTGGTCAAGCAGGTGGGGTGGGGGGAGGTGAGAGTCTCCCGGATGGTCATAGACAGCTTCTCCTTAGTGAAGGGGTTGTTGAGAAGAGCTGGGGCAACCCTAGGCCAGAACCTACGCGACGGTCTAAGTGTGGTGGTGAGGACAACGGTGAGTGACCTGTGATCACTCAGATGGTTGTCACGAGAGATGGGAGAGGAGACGCGGCCAATTAGCAGGGGGCCAATCAGTGCCATATCTATGCGTGACGCTTACTGGAAAGCTCCTCCACCATACTGGATCCTAGTCATGCAACCTAGGCCAGACGCGGAGGGTGGAAGCGCATCTATAAAGCCACTCAGGCGAAAGAAATCCTGGAGGTGACTTGATCCAGGGCGTTCCTTTTCCTGCAGGGGGGTAAAAGTCACGGACGCGACTTATGGTTGTGTTGAAATCTCCTAAGAGGACTGTATTCCGTGGGAGATTGAGTTGGACGAGCTCTTCCAAAAGCCGATTTTGCTCCTGACCTGCATTAGGCAGGTAGATGCTTGCAGCGAAGAAGGAGAAGTCAGGAGTGGTGAGTTTGGCCAGTATGAGGCGGCCACCTAGATATTGTGAAAAAGAATGGGTTTTAACCCGGGGATTCAAAACAATAAGGGCGGCATGGTTTGCCCAGAAGGAGTTGCCTCCAAACTGTTCATTCCATGCAGATTGTTCGTGGGGGAGGATATGGGGCTCCTGGACAGCAGCGATGTCAATTTGTGCTGACCTGAAGTTTCGGAGGAGGCGGGCTCTCCGCTTAAAGTCCCGCAGCCCATTTGCGTTGATGGATTGCAGGGCCAGGGTGCTGCCATGGGGACTCAAAGCTGTTCCCCTCCATGTCCTGGGGGGTTGCCAGCGCTTAAACCTGCTGCTGTGAGGCGGCTAGTTTTGAGTCCTTTAGCTTGACTATTAGCTGCAATCCGTGAGGAGAGTCGAGGGTTCTGAGGGGAAGGAGAGGGTGGGGGGCGGAGGACCCAGTAAGCCAGCCTAGGATGATGCCCCCACTCCGTTGCAGGGGAAGGACCTGAGGGTGCTCAATGGTGACCTTTGCGGTGTCCCCATTTGATGAGTCTGAGTCCATATTCACTTCCTCCAACAATGCAAAGGATCCGCGCGAAATGTACTGTGGGGTTGGGGTAGGACTCTTTGAGGTGGCACTTCTACCGCAGGCCGCGAGTTGCCAGTCCATGCTGGTGGGCATAGCTCCATTGGGAGCTGAGGGTTGATGCGATAAATCGCTGGTGGAGGTTGGTGGGGGTGCCGCGGAGCCCTGAGTGGGGGTGGCTGACGAGGGGCACCCTGTGGGAGATGCCTTGCGCTTGGTGAGAGAGGGAGTTGACTCTGGGAGATTGGAGGGGGTGCCCATTGGAAGGGGGGCATGAGCGCGAAGGTATCCCATACCAATAGTGAGGTTAGCTGTTTCAACTGCTAGGCGTAAGGCCTCAGGGGACAGGTCTTAACGGGAACCCATTGTGTGGGTTGTGGAATTGCTGCTGCAGCCACGTGGGATCGTTTTTGGCCTGGTTTAGGCCCCTGGGTGGTGGCTAAGAGGGCTTGTTTTCGAGCTGTGCAGCCACTATACAAGTGTCCAAGGGCGTTACACCATGAACACCGGGGGCGCGCCTGTTCAGGGTCGACAAAGAAGATCTCAGGGTATGCCCCAACTACCGCCACACGAGGAATAACCTCAATGTTGCGGGATACAGTGGGGGAGGGGATGAACGACGCCCTAGCAGTGCGAGCTCTTTGAGTGGGAGCATAGTAAGAGGGGACGCTAAAGTCCACTGAAAGAACAGACCCAAACTCCATTAAACCACGATGGAGTGCCAGTTTAAGAGACTCAGGATCAACAGTCGTTGGTAGGTTGGAAAAAGTAACCCATGAAATTTTCTCCAGGTGAGAGCGTGTGCGGGAGATGTGAAGAGATCCGCGTGGAATAATGACATGGAGGGTGGCAGCATGGTCAGCAAGGGCAGCTTCAGTGAAGCCCACATCGATGTAGTGGCCCTCCACTGATTCATGGATGGTGGTGTTAATAGGGAATGTCTCCGCAATCGCTGCAAAGTATGAGAAGTAATCCTCTGTATAGAATTTAACAGGGTTATGCCCATAATAAAGGCGAATTGCGTGGGAGAGGGTTGAGCGAGGTAGAGCTTTTTGCGCTCTAGTTTTGGCCCATTTCTTCTTAACATCAGCAATAAACGCCACTTCACGGGGATCAGCTTTGGGTAGCGTTGGTGCCAGAGGTTTTTGCCACGCCCAAGTGGCTCCTTTGGTACGTTTGTGTTTGCTTTGGGCTGCAATTGCAGGTTGAGTGTGAGCTGGTGGTTTGGACAAGTTTGCGGAGTTCCCTTGTTTCTGGAATGTTACAGCAGTTGCTGGCGTCATATTAAATTGAGGGGCGGTTTGTTGGGCCTCGCTAAATTGGGGAGGCCCATCCAGATTGGAATTAACTCCAGCCAGTTGGGAGGGGGGAGATGTTTCATCACCATCCCAATCTATTTGGGTAAATTCAGCCTGAGTATTTGCTGTGATTTCGTGGGCAAAACTCACTGGCTGATTGGTGAATTTGTCGTTTTCAGCATATTGAGATAAAGTGCCGACTTGAGAAGTGCCGATTATGGGGTTTAAATGGGACGGGTGAGATTGGAACTGGTGTGAAGTTCCAAAATCTGAACCATTTAAATCCCCATTGGGAAGAGTAGATTGTCCCAATTTGGTGCTTAGTGAACCAGAATGTGCGGCTAATCCAACCTTACATCCGAGGGTTTGGGGGCCAGGTGATTGTTGGGCCTCGCTAAATTGGGGAGTCCCATCTAGATTGGAATTAACTCCAGCCAATTGGGAGGAGGGCGATGTTTCATCACCATCCCAATCTATTTGGGTAAATTCAGCCCGAGTATTTGCTGTGATTTTGTGGGCAAAACTCATTGGCTGATTGGTGAATTGGTCGTTTTCAGCATATTGAGATAAAGTGCCGACATGAGAAGTGCCGATTATGGGGTTTAAATGGGACGGGTGAGATTGGAACTGGTGTGAAGTTCCAAAATCCGAACCATTTGAATCCTCATTGGGAAGAGTAGATTGTCCCAATTTGGTGCTTAGTGAACCAGAATGTGCGGCTAATCCAACCTTACATCTGAGGATTTGGGGGCCAGGTAGCTGGGTATCGCCCCTCATGGAGGGAGCTGGAAACACGGTGTCAGCAATAATAGATGGGGCTGAATTAGCTGACACAATGGGGGAGGTGAATGTCTGGATGGGCTGAGTTGCATTCAACTGAGCAGACGCCATTAAAACAGCGTGGGTGATGGCCTCCTTGGTTGGAGGGGGCCCAGCAGGTTGGTGGGAGGCAGCGCACACAGAGCTGTTAGGCGTGCAGGTTGCAGAAGTGCGATCAGGTGAACTGGCGCTAGTTGGAGTAGCTCCAGGTTGGGGGTGGTGCCTGCTTTCATGGCTGCTGCTTGAGAGCGGGTGATTCTGGTTGACCCTGAGGTGGGTAACCGAGGGTTGCTTCGTTTGGGGGTGGTGCTGGCTCGTTTGGCATAGCCTGCGGGTTCTTTTGCGGGGTTTCCCGCCATATTTGCTAATAGTTTTCGTAAATCTCTTTAGTGGAGCTAAATTTCAGGTTGAATTGATTTTCGAAAAGTGATGCTTATCAGAAAGAGATTGGGTTTATAACCATCAAGTTTTTAGATTTCCGCCCCTTAAAGGGGTAAATTAATCTTGGCTTCTCTTATGAAACCCTAACTATGCTATGGTAGAAGCACAGCTCCCACCAATATAAAAATATACTGATCCCAAGCCAAATTTCTTACGTGTGGACAACACATTAGAGCAAAATTAAAAATTACAGAAGAACTAAACAACTCTGGAAATCTGACACACAGCAAAACCCCAATGTCCTCAGCCCTACCGCCTGCTACTCCAAAATGGGTTAGCAGCGAAACCCCCTAGCGTCTTCCGCCAAGCAGGGAAAAGCTTTAGAACTAGGTTGACCAGCCCCCCAATTCCTCAGGTTGATACATGCCCCCAAGGATCTCGCTCTCCACCTGGAACGTTCCCAAGTGGTGCCTCATAGCTCCATTGTGCTCCCCAAAGCATGATGCAATTAAGCCTCTTTGTTGAATATGGCAACTTGTATTTCTATAATGACAAACAAATAATATAATTAGACCAGGTGCATATGCAGCCTGCAGGCTCTATTGACTTCCATCCCTACAAGGGGTACTTCAACTTCAGCTTCACAAGTGAAGCTGATGCTGCAATTGCAGCCAACGTTCCCCTGGTGTTCCAGAAAACCCCCATCCCAACCACTCAAACCTGGTTGCCTGATGACACCACTATTGTGGTTCAATTTTCAGGGTTCTCACCTACCTCCCACCTGAAACTTTATATAAAGTACTAATCGCTGGGTTGTCATTATATGGTGTTGACCCCATTTTACAATTTGTGGTTCTCAATGGAGCAACCAACTTGCGGGCCCTCACGCCTTTGCAACTATATGCCCAACATCAACCAAAATTGCCATTTTGATTCCCCCTCACACCATGTCCCCTCTGCCCCTGACCACCCCTTCTGGCCAGAGTATATAAAGGGCGCACGATCTGCCCCACTTGTTTCAACCTTGACCACTCAAAGAAGTGCTGCACCACCATAGCCCGAGCTGGAGCCCACATTCTTAACTCCCCCAAGATGCTCCCATTACTGAAATAAAAACTTTTTTGATTGGGGCACAATCCTCCCTCCCCCTCCACCCAAAATGGTAGATGCAACATCCATGGATTCAACTAATAAGGAACCGACATGTTAAACCACTACTCATACTCCAACCAATTAGGAGCCATCATGGACCCCAGTAAGTTCAAAAACCCACCCAACCACACAATACAGCCCACCTGTATGCTAATTGACCTATCACTTTCAAACAAAATCCCTGGAATCATTTGGAGGAGGTTGATGATTTGGGAATTCTGTCCCCAATACAGTTGAGGCCCCAGGCCTCAAAATATACTTAAACGCAGATTAAGCAGCTTAATTTCCAACTCATCACTATGCTCTACGCTATGATTCTAATGAATTCCGAAGCGACCATTAACTTAATGAAGAGGCTGTTGCCTCCTCTGATTCTCGCCCCCTCTAAAAGGCATAGCAAAATCAGTCACAGTCTTGGCCAAGGAGATTCCCGTTCTTATACTTCTCACATGCAACAAGTTCACAAAAAATTTCTTTGATTCCACCAAGTTGCCCACAAGGCAGTACAAGAAAGTTGTGATGGTCACAAAATTTGGCCCCAAGACTTTCATTACCAGCAACAATAATATCACCTTTATCATGCTAACCAATGTTTGCCTTGAGGCGGAGAAATCCCTATCCAAATACATCACAACCCTCCTCATAGCTAAATTTGAGCTGCACGAGCCACTCTGCTACCTTGACCCCATTTTGCAGATGCACCCACGCTCATGCTCACAGTCCTCTGCCGTACACTGTCCAACTCAGAGGAGAAAGATGAGCCTCCCAATCCCAACTCACCCCATTACGGATGCATAGCAGTTTACTGCATCTGACCTGGTTGGTTAATTTTAGTTTTTATTTTATTTTTAGATTCAGGTTGAGTGATATGCTCATCTCTTACTGTTCGTTAAATTATAGCTTAGTATAAGTTTTGCTCCTTGAAGCTTGGTATTGTCCATCACCTGGTTGGCTTGCCTCAGTTAACTATACTGATCCCAAGCCATCTAAACTCGCTTGGCAGATGAGACACACTATATTCCAGTTTCCAGCTTGCCCTCCCACCTCTACCCCAAACGTCTTTGCCACAATCTCACAGGAGTCTTGGCTGCCTACAGCACCAAAACCATGTTGCAGTTTGTGGTTCCCAATAGCGCCAATCATCTCACTGGGCCTCATGCATTTTCTGTAGACATGACCTTCTATTGTGTCACCCATATCACAATACATCCCATGCTGTGATCAGATCTGCCCCTGATCATTACTTCTGGGAACACATCAAAAATGTCCATACCATCTATTCCTTGTGCTTCAAACCTAATCATTAAAAGTGAAAGTGCCCAGCAGTTTCCGCTGAAGCTGCCTCTGCCGCTTCTCCACCTGGCGCTGACCCCACAGCCATTTCACATAATTTTTTAAATGGGGACTGATCCTCCCTTCCACAATCTTGACCGCTGCATGTGCTTCTCCTGCCACTCCACCCAACTAGAGCTTGACTGCAAGAGATATTTATGAGTTTATTGTAGCTCATGCGCCAGCAGATTTGCCATGGTCCACTGTGATCAGCCAATCAGCGTCTGCCAACAAACAACCCCTGTCACTGGCCCAGAGCTGGCAGTATCAATTTTTTGATGCCATTTAATGGATTGACAACAATGAATATGCTTATGGAATCAAACATGACTTTGACTTGTCAGAATTCTTCAAACAACCCCCTGATTTAACTCCACGCAGCTTGTCCTTGTCCTCATAACGGTTTCCAAGTCTATAAAAATATTCACTAAAAAAAGGCTGTCAAAGCAGCTGCTACCCTCACTAACTTTATCATCTACCAAGCCCTCCATATGGCAATTAAGCCACTCTGAAAGAGCATTCCCATCAAAGACTTACCAGTGATTTCCCTGATGATGCATGATATGAATTAAAAAACTCTAATTTGAAGTTGGCCAATAATGTGCTGATGCAGCGAGATCATTACTTCTTGACACAAACTAACCTCAAACTCGCCAATGCATCAATTCATTCACTTGTGTTCCCAAACTCATTACATTTTGAGCACCAACTTTCTCAGTACATTGAGGTGATGAATATCGCTGGCCTCATTAATGAGGAGAACACTCATCTCTTTCTCAAGCAGCCCCATGCCGCTGACGCTCCAGACCCTTTTTCCTTCCTTTTCTCGCCACCTCAATAAACTGGAGCCAGATAAAAATCCCACTGATAACTCTTCCCCTTCTATTATGGATGTATAGGACAACGCCATGGAACCATACTAGATTTTATATCGTATCTGATAATCCCTTTGTTTGATATAAACAGATATTAATTTATGGAGAATCCCACCCTCTTGGTTGGGCACCATTGCTACTAATAAAATAACTATAGAATGGTATTGCTGAAATGTATTAACCAGATTATGGCTATTTTATTAAAAAAGCTGTGTTTTATTTATTTTAGCGCCACTGCCAATTGATTCATCTCTAGATGGATTTTGACTTCAATTATCACCATGTTTCCAGCAGATTAAATTAAGTTAGAAACTTTTGCTGATTAAGTTACTTAATTCAACCTACTTCAACGTTTGCCATTCAGTCCTGATTCAGCTCTTCAATTCAGTTGAATATTAGCTATCTATCAGTCATGGTTGGACAATTACAAGTATAATGTAAAAATAAGAGTGGTTTGGAGGGAAATAAAAATATTGGTCAAAATACCCTGGTCAATTCCCGGTATAAAGCCACAAATTGGGGTAACACTTCTATTAATAATCAGGAAAATAAAATGAATTTAGGCGGTCGTATTACTCTGTATTGTCAGCCAAATATGGGGAGCCATACTAAGATTCCACCCCTCTTACAGCAAATTCAGTACAACCAAAACCAGGTAGACCAGCCCCTTTTATAGGTTTGTAAGGGGCCCACAAGGTGAAAATATATATGTGCCTAATACTTGGGTAAAATACATAAAATTATTGCCTCACGGACATATCCTACCTGCAATTAACTCTCCATTGGCCATTAATTAAAGCAAGGCGATTCTCCTGAGATCCAATAGGTTGAATCACCATATAATCTAATTTGGACATTACTAAGCTAATACATACTTTGCATTGTTTTCCCTTCAAACCTCAGTATAGTTAAATACTAAACAGCCAGGTATTGTGAGGGTTTGCTTTTGTCTCCCCTTGCCACATATAATAAAAAACATAAAAACATAACTTTTTAGTTTATTAGGCTTTTTATTTTCTATATAAGTGGTAAGTAAAAACTCCATGAAGCAATTAATCTGGCAGTAGAGAGTACTACTTCTATATGATAATAGTGTTAGGTTTAGGTGAAAACGTACCAACGAACGCCAAACTAAACCTAAAATCCAACAGTTGTTTTCAGATTATCAGGGACAAATCCTGATATCATTTAATAATTGATCTACCAGCGACTAATGCTAAGGATAAATTGACAGTTTAGTATTTGAAGTTTTTCAGGCTTATCAGAAACTAAAAGCCAAGGATAATATTTCATTAATTATTTATCAAGGTTAACCTGTGAATGATGCTATTACTTTATATTTATAATACCTGCTGACGTAGCTTGAAGATTTTTGATTTAGCGTACTTGTGGATAATGCTAAGTATTTCTTCAGGGATAAATATTTAAGTTTCTAGTGGGTGACACCAATGACGTTAAAGATGTACCCTTATATTATTTTTTGTACTACTTCAAATTCAATATAAAACCAACACTGTGTAAATAGTTAGGTGGGATGATAAGCTATAGAATCCTACCTTTATATCTAAATAAAAATCTCCAATATCTTATATTAATTTTTGTAGTTGATTTGCTATTGTAGATTATGAATGGGTAAAAAGATCCTCAAGGAATAGTTCTTGGGAGAAGCATCAAGGGAGTGGTCAGCACTACTACTCCCCACCTGAAGTAACAAGGAATCATTGCATTGACTTACAGGACTAGCTAGCAGTTTATGAGGAACCAATGGATATTAACCCCAAAGGACTGAGATCATTTAGGACAGAGATGGGCTGCCCATGCCAAGATGACCAGATGGGTATGTGCACTCAGGTTGAGATGTCCAGATTGGTTGATTGTGCTAGCACTGGGAGTTAATGATGCAAATAATAAGCTGAGGGTGAAGTTGTCATCTATGCTAGGATTTTAGTTGCAGCCATGAATTTCAGTTTTTATTTTTAAATTTAATTTTTATTTGGGGAAGGCCGACCAGGGGATGGACACTTCCAATAAGACACTAAAAAACTGAAACTTCAGTGAGAGGAGGGCACCCCAGAGAAGCAAAAGCTATCTCCTGTTGCCAGCGGGAACGCCAAAAAGAAGGAGGGGGATCACTTGTGCAGGGGCTTGCACCTCTATTGAGCACGTATGTAGGAAGGGGTCTGAAACAATAAGCCAAACCATAAACCAGGATGAGACCAACTGGTGGCGACGTGGTGGGAGGTTCCAAAACATCCACGCTTGAAAGTAGTCCACTAGGTGCAACTGGAACTGGCGAACAGCTTCTTGGAGGGTGGGGTGGAGCCTGAGATGGCATCTAAGACAATCGTGTGGATGGTCCACATAGCAATTGTGACTACCAAGGCACGGAGGGAGGGTGGAAGAGGGGAAGCCATGGTTAAAGCAAACATGTCCTTTTTACAGGCTGAAGGGCTGTGCCTGATCCTGGCGAAGCAGACGTTGCACCTCACGCCATATCGCTTTAGATGGAGGGCACTTCTCCAGGTGGTGAACCAGCATTCCGTATTGGCCACACATGACACAGGATGAGTGCAAAGCGTTAAGGCGTTTGACAGTATGGTATACCCATCTCAAGCAGCGCCACACATGGGAACAAATATGCAGCTGCAGAAGAGGGTGGTGGGCATACTTCCAAATGGCTTTCTGGGTATCAAGGGGGTAGGGGATGCCCATCATCTCCAGGTAGTCCACCATGGCCATGGTAGGGGGTCGCATGGATATCACTCCGTTCAGAAAAGGAAGTCCTTGTACTTTCTGGGTGAACTGAGGAGAGGGACGCCCCTCTGGGCGGTGTGCCCACAGATGCAAATTCTCCACTCAGCGCTCTGCATGGAGAGGAGGATCCTTTTGAAGTGGGGCGACGTCCCATGTGGGCCCGCTGCAGAAGGATGTGAGGCAAGGTACTTCAACAGAGAGTGAGGGTGGAAAGGATTGGTGAGGCCCAGGGCGCGGGAGAAGTTGGAGCAGGCCGCGTAGGACCAGTGCTGGGCTGGGATTGTAGGGTTAGTAATGGCTGCAATCCAGGTGCCAAGAATTTTGGCAGCATGGATCTCAAAGTTGAGCAGGCCCATACCACAACAAAAGCGAGGGCTAAACATGACATCCAAGCGCGCCAGAGGTGGGTGGCCTAACCAAAACCACCCTTGCAGAAGGGCGTATAATGACTTAAAGAAAAATGAGGAAAAAACGATGGCGTGGGCTCCAAACCAAACTTTAGAGAGGAGCATAGAGTTGGTTAACACTAACTTGCCTGTAAGGGAGGTCTGACGGGCTCTGAGGGAAGATATGCGTTTTGCCACGTTGTCTAGGATATGGGTTTCCATCACCGATGAGGCGTATCCTCCTGCCTCCAGCCACACCCCCAAATGGCGGACAGGGCCAACGGTGGGGCTTGGTACAAAGGGGAGCACAGGTGGGGTGGGCAGGGCAAGCTAACTCGTGAGCTAGCTGAAGAGGCGGGTAGGAAACAGGGTACTGTGGCCCAGCGGGCTTGATACCAACCAAGGAGGAAACTTTGGATTTGGGGGCGTTGAGTGATGCATTACTTACCCTGGAGTAATTCTGGATATATTTCTCAAGCGCGCGTGCATCATGATTGTTAGATATCCCAACCACACAATCATCAGCAAATGCCAACATTTTGACAGGGCTTGCCTTGCACGTGGACCCAGTAAGGCGGGAATTCACATTTCAAAGAAGTGGGTCAAGGCTAAAGTTATATAAGAGTGGGCTAAGAGATTCCCTTTGGTGCAGTCCCCTTTGAGGGCGGACTACATCCGTGAGGAATCCAGGGCCACGCACTGCCATTGTGGCAGATTCTGTTAGCAACATCACCCAATTGATGAAGTGAGGGGGAGGCGGAACTTGTGGAGGCAGACTCTGAGGTATTCCCAGCTGACTCTATCATAGGCCTTCTGCTGGTCTAAAAATGCAAGTGCTCCATAAGCCGTGGAATGACAGACGCTGGCTACGGTGTGTATATTGTCCCAAATTGACCTTTTGGGTATGAAACCAAAATTGTTCAGGGGAGATGAGGGCAGAGGCAGCAACCCCTAGACGGTTAGCCAAGATTTTAGTTAAAATTTTGTGTCTGTGTTAGTGAGAGAAATGAGGCGCCAGTTTGACAAGTCCAGCTTATCCCCATATTGTATAGTGTATTTTTGAAGTCCTCTTGCCCTCCAGGTAGGAGGCGCGTTTCCAGAAGGCATTGGTTAAGAGAGGCAAGCAGCAAGGAGGATAACTCTTTTAAATACTTCTTATAGAACTCATAAGGGATGCCATCTTGCCTGGGCATTTCCTATACGGTGCGCCGCAAACAGAAGACCAGAGTTTGTCCCAAGTAATCAAATTCATCAACTCTTGAAATTGGGAAATGTTGCAGATGTGTGCGCTTTTGAGAAAATTTGCCATTTTAGCTGGCGAAATTGGATCAGATCGATACGGTTTGGAGTAATAGTTTTGTGTTTCATTCGCCACTTCAGCTGGCATATCCACGACGGAGTGGTCTGGCCTACACACCTGTGTGCAGGTCAAACTCTGACGTGGTGCAAAATATTCTTGAAAAAGTAAGCGGAGCACATCTCACTCACTGTAATATGTTTAGCTTTATGCTGAACACAAACCTGATGCTTGTGTTGTCTCACCAGTGCATTGAGGCGGGCGGTCACTTCCGCCCACTAGTGACCCCATGCCAGGCTGTAGCCCGCAGAGGGATGTTTGAATCCAGGTGGTCCAACTCTTCCAGTGTGCACAAAATGATCGCCAAAGTAGCCTGTGAGCAGCGGATGGAGAGGTGGTGAGCCTGGCGGATTGTGCTCGCCTTGAAGGTTGACCAGGTGGAAATTGGATCTGCACATAATGGTGCGACAAGCTCTGGAGCTGAGGTCACAGATTCTACCCATGAGGAAAATCTCAGCAATGCAATTTCAGCAGGGCAAAGTTTGCACCAATATGACGCCTGGGCTGTTGGGTTGGATAAGCGGAAGGAGATTGATACCATCCTGTGGTCATAGAAATCAATTTTGGTCGTGATGAAGTGAGAAATTTGGGTATGAAATTTGAGCGGCACAAGGATAAGGTTGATGCGAGTCATGGACCTTAACTGGCCGTTGTGTACATGGGGGCGCGACATGTTAGTGAAAGTGGAGCATGGCGTGGCAAGGTATCAAACAACCCTAGGGTGGCCTTGAGAACGCGAAGTTCAATGTACCCCTATGGGGGTGTAGTCAATGAGGGCCAGCGGTCTGTGGATGGGTTCATTCAGCAGTTCATATCTCCAACAATGAATGGGTCAGTGGGTAGTGGAAGGGAATTGACTGTCGAGAAAAATTTCCAATGTTCTCACACACAGTTTTGGCATAGGTGTTAATGACATCATGCACTTTGTCATCCCATGAAAAGGTGACAACAAGGACGTGGCTGTTTAGGTATGAATTTGATATAATAAATTTTAAACTTACTGTTCACTTGAACTAGAACCCCACAGTGCTCAGACCAAAAGGAGATGGAAGGGAGGAGCATGGTTTTCCATGATTCCTCAGTACTGCGTGGACAGTGGGTTTCCTGAATGGCCAGGATGTCCACAGGTAAATTATTTTGTATAAAACTCAGTTTCCTAGCACAGGACGGCAAGGCCTTATGTCCATCGATGTTCAATGTCCTTAAAGTAAAGGCTCCCCCCATTGCACCTTAGGTGCGAGGGAAGGGCACCCAAGCCCTTCAACCTTCTCTTTTTCATCACAGTGCTTGGCGCCTTGGGTATTTGATGTAACAAAGTATATGTCAGAATGGTTATTTTTAGCAGTGAGGTTTACGTTGGCTTTTGCCTTCACTTTTTCCCCACTGTGGGCCGAGCTTTTTGTGGTGCATACATTTGTGGTTCACCATTGCTTGAGTAGAATTTCGGCAGGATTGCCAGTGAGTGACTCAATCCTAATTGATGCTTGAGCGCATTGGTCAGTTGAAACTGATTCATCCATCAGGATTTCAGCTTGGGTGGCCTGAATCAACTTAGGTGTCCCAATCTGATTGGTTGAGAGACTTGTGAGCTGCTTTCACTGTGAAAGTCTCAACATCCTCCTGTAGTTGGGCTGGCAGGATAGTGGATGCGGTCTTGGACGCCTCCTTGGCCGCCGCCTTATGGGCCTGTTTGGCCTTCTTCCGCTCTTGTGGGGACACCGATTTTAAAAGAATGTAACAGCCTTATGCTCCCCACAGGAAGGCTTCACCGGTGTCTAGTGCCAGTTCATAATGGGTGTCTGCACCACCCATTGCATCAGAGAGAATTTCTTGATGAGTAACGCCCTCC
The DNA here is from genome assembly GCA_022478985.1 of Massospora cicadina. Lineage (NCBI taxonomy): Eukaryota > Fungi > Entomophthoromycota > Entomophthoromycetes > Entomophthorales > Entomophthoraceae > Massospora > Massospora cicadina. Next base: position 34,530 of record JAKSZP010005712.1, on the reverse strand, counting down.
TTGACAGGGCAGGTGTGGGCCTTGTGGCCAAAAGCATGACAGAATGTGCATATGGGAGGCGCGCTATCCACGTTGACCTGGAAAGGATGGGTGTTCTGCCCATTAATTATGATGAAAGCAGTGTGAGGGATTTGGGTCGAATCCTTCGCTATCCCCACAGACAGGGTGAGAACAGCAATCGCTTTACCTGTGCACAGGTTTGGCATCAGCGTAAAGCGCTGCATTTCAAAGAATTGTATTTCTCCATATATAGGCGAGCCTAGCCTTCAGGTGGTGCTTGAGCACGGTGCACTGGACTGTTGTGGGTAGGAAGTTGAAGTTCATGAAAATTTGGTTTGACTTAGTCCATTGGGTGCACTTTGTTTCAACTACCCGCTGACCGTCTGGGAGGTCTACTACTATGCACACCTTTGCGGCTTCATCCGCCGCTTCCTTTGTTTTGAAAGCCAAGATCCAGCCAACTGCGTGGCATGGAGTGGGATGCAATGTACACTGCATTCGAGAAATGTGTGTGTACATCTCCACAGGACATTTCCCAAAGTGCCGTTTGCTGAATATACAGGAAAAAACGCACCCCATGTTCCACTGATGATAGTGGTTAGGAGTGCAGCATATTATGAACTGGTTGCAGCGCGCTAGCCAAGCCAAAATTTCTGGGAAATGGTAATCGCCAATTTTTTATTATTAATTTTATCTATACTGCAAAATTCGCCGGGGAGTTTACAAAATTTGATTGAAGTGGGGCCACCACCTGTGCCCTCAACTTTACTCGCCCAACTGCTCTCCGACATTGAGCGCCAACTAATCTCCTCAGTGAGATTATAAAACTTTACCTAGACTTGAATTGAATTTGCTGCAAAAGTGTTTGCAACGAGAGAGAAAAGTTTTTAGTTTAAGCCATGAACTTGTAGCAGAAAGGTTGCCAATGACGGCTTCATAGCAAGGGGTTAGCAGTCTCATACTGTTGATCTTGGAACACTAGGCAAGTTACTGACCATCTTAAAAAGTAAAATTTTCTCAACATTGGTGGTCTGCAAAAATGATGAAAAGATGTTGAGTATACAGAAGAAATGCTGCTGTTGTTAAGTGGGGCTATAATGAAAGGATCCTTGTCATACACAGGGTAACTAGTATCTACAGGTTTTACCTTACCGGCTGAAAAACACAATAGTGCCATTAACCATCTCCTAGCCCTTGTGAAAGGACATTCACAGAGAAAAACTAAAGGCATCTGTATCAACAGTAATAGGGCGATATGGAAAAGAGTGGTCAAGACATAGGCAGCAAGCAAACTAATAACGGCCTGAATTGCATCTTCTATGCATAATCTCAAATAAAAGGCACCTGGCCTGTGTAAATGTTCAAGGCTGGCTGTGGAGTAGAGATCCTTTGCATACTAATGGAGGAAGTAGACCACACCCAGGAAACTCTGCATACTAAAATTTGTCCTCAAGGAATCCCAGTTTCTGATTGGTTTTAGCATATCAGGACAGGTAGCTATCAATTACATAAATTGACATTACCTAAGAATTAGTCAGATTCTTTGAAGAACACACATTGGAGGGCTTCATCTTAATGTCAGTCTTGACAATTGCACGATTTACCTCTTCAACATCCTTAATACTTTTTTATTCTCAGAAAAAACGAGAATGTAATCCATGAATAGCAAGCACTTTTATTAAAAGACCTTCTGGTACCTGATATATCATGCAATGTGATACAGAAGATGTATTACGGAGTCCAAAGGATATCTCATTTTACATAAACACGCCAGTTGATTTTAAATGGCGGTGTATCATTGAAGATGAGGTGGACTTGAAATTGATGGAATGAGTTAACAAGTTACTTCTTAAATCTTGCTATGAACGATCATAGGTTCAATATCCTCCAAGAGAAGCATTATGGAGGGATATATCTCAGTACCTTCATGAAGACATCAAAAGCCTACACAATGACGAAGTTTCCCATTCGCCTTGTGAACAAGAAGCACAGGTGAGACCACTGAGGACTTGAAGGCTGGATGAATCTGCGCATAAGCATAATTTCACATAAACATCCAGATACTCTTTGGCCTTGGGAAATCAAATTGTATACAGGGCACTCCATAGGGAGCTCTGCACCCTCCCTGAACTTGAACAAAAGAGCAGATGAGTTGGAGGTTTATGACACAAAGTGAACAGAAGGTTTGGAGAGAGAAAAACGTTGAAACTTTAATTTAATGTCTAGGATGGGAGGAACTTTGTGATTAAACCCAGGAATGGGCCTTTATAAGATATAGAACAAAACTTAATACCACGTGTCAATTTCTGGTGTGCACAAGGTTTAGACCACTTTCTATATCAAGTAGGAAGAGCACTTATAATAATAACTTGTGCCAAGTTCTATTGGGCAAAGAAGATTTTCCGTGACACAAAAACGCTCAACCCAATGATGGGCTTGGTGAAGGGTAATTTAAGCTGAACTTCCCAGATGCATGAAGTTTAGGAGGAATCAGCTAGGTTATTAAATACATCGGTGTTACAGATACACCTAATTGTTTAACCAAAACAAGATTAATGAAGTTATCTTCTTCACCAGTACCACTAATGCAACAACTTATTCTATGTTAATTTTGCCTTTAAGACTTTAACTCTTGGTAATTAAATGTATAATCAGGTAAGATAAAGGTTTAAACCCATTTTAACCAAGTTCATAGTGCAAAATTTTGGTTATCCCAAGTTCACATCTCCCAATCAACTCAATTATAAATTGGAGAGTTGCCTCCATCCATAGAAGGTAAACGTGTATACAACGTAAGTAAAAATTGATTATACTTGTTGGTTTGGCCCAATTAACTGAGGTCTAGTAGTGATACAATCCAGCCACCATCTATCACTGATGTAATCCACTGAACACCGCGTCTCATACTTACCATCAGACCTCGGGATCAAGGCCTATAACTGATCTGCCTCTTCCACCCGGGGATTCATCAGGACTCAATCACCAAATCACTCTGGATTTATCAGGGCTCTGGCACCTGATTCACGCTACGAGCTGAGGTTCTGATTTAGTCCAGCCTCTTCAGACTACTCAGTTACTCAAGGGAATATTGGATTCATAACTGAAAGTGGAGCGAAACTCCATTAGTTGGGAGGTAACTCAATATGACACTTGAGGACCAATTCTATTAATAAAGAAATAAATTATAAAAGTAAGTTTTTATGTTGAGTTCACACTTTTTTGGCGTTGTCAGAGTAAGAATTTGAAGGTGAAGATTGTACCATCAATCTCACCTTAGATAGGGGAAACAAACCTAATGAGAGTAATTTATTATTTTAGAAAAAATGACTATTAATCAAAAATCCTCCAGAGCTTTTTTCAAACTTAATGCATTGAGTTGAAAAACCAATCATGAAATAAACATCTGGATTGATTGAATCCATTGGATCAACCAGACTATTAATTTCATATTGGTTTAAGGTAAGCTCTATATGTTCTTAAAGACTAAAAACACCTTGTGATGAATTATTTCACCACATAGGGTGTGCAGGAGTTGGACGCAAATTGTAAGTTTGCTCCACTCCTTCAAGTGCTAAAAACTCAGAAGTTCCTCCAGTGTATCTCCTATTTCAGGTACAGGATAATTCAATCGCAAGGGGAGCTAAGATTACAATTGCTTGGTTGCCTTAGTAACAAAGGCCACTAATTAAGGATGTACTTCTCTGGTATGTGAATAAGATAGTTATTTAACCTGGGATAATATGGATATCTCTTCTTCCTTTGTGGCAGCGAGGCGGGTAGCTGCTGTAGCCTTCAGTAACTCTAGCCCCAAGTTCTGCCAAAACATAGGGGAAAGCTTTGTAAATAGTATTAAGTATAATGATCCAAGATATTAAAACGTGTGGCATACTAAGTTAGAGTGCCATGTTTTAGGGATAGGAATGCAGACCAGGCCTCGTCAAGATACTTTTCAGGGGGCTGCAAGGGGAACCAGGTTAACTTCACTCATCAAATGATGAAAGTAAGTCAGGTTGGTTGGCTCAAAGGTTTGACTTCCAAGTATCTAGTGTGGCTGGTAATATTATGTTTCAGACATGATTTCTGGATTAGAATACAGACAAGGAAAGATTAAGAAAGACCAAAGGGTCTTGTTAGCCGCTCTCTTGGACTTCAAGTTTATCATAAATTAACGCTGGGTTCAGGAAAAGTAGACCAGGTTGATTCTAAGAGATTTTATATTTTTAATCAGGAGGTTACATCTTTAGAGTTGAAAATACCCAGTTACAGGTTAAATGAGGATGAGTCATTATGGCTGCGTTCCTAACAGGGATTGGACTAGTTTACTAAATTCAGTATTACAAAAAATGGTAAATGCAACTAATGCTGAAAACTTGAGTTCACACATATTCAAGTTATATAATACTATAAAGGGTTGCATTGTCTTTTTGGATTAAATTAATTAAGACTCACCAAATCTTTTCTTCCAAAGCCCAATTTTCCCTTAATTAGCGTTTTATAACCAAACTCTCCGTTAATAATCTCCTATGCCTTAAGTAAAGGCTCTTTTCTGTTAATATATCATATGATACCTTCTTCTAGCCTCAAGGGCTACCTTCTCATGGGGGATTTATGGGTTTTATCTGCAAGCTATGATGGTGTTGTCAACTTACTGGGTGCGTTTACATTAAGTGCATTATTAGTTTATTTTGGATATAGAGACTCTCTCAAAATAGCAATGTAGAGATGAGAGCATTCACTTTTGTATGTAAAGGTTGAGAGACAACAATATGTTGAAAGCAAGCTTGAGGCGAAGAGATTCCATAAATTATGGAAAAGGGCAGCTTCAGTGGAGTCAACTGATGGGAAAGGTTGTTACTTCATAGGATATGGTTGACAATGTGGTAAAGTTAAAACAGTAGATGAAAAACAGTGTCAAACTTCCACCAGCACAAAGAGAATTGAAAGTCTACCATTACCAGAGTGTTGGTGTTAATCTTTATGTGGATTAGTTTTTAATCTTAGCGTTTGAAAACGTCCTAGAATAGAGACGTAATTTATGCAGGCACTTTTAATGTCACAGTATACTTCTATAATTTAGTATACCAAACTATAGGGAGGGAAAGCCAATGTTCAAGACTAGATTAGTTGTGCAAAACACCAGATAGGGTCAGAACTGGAAGTTGAAACTCAAATATTAGAGAGATCAGTAATAAGGTTAGGCACAAGACCAACAGTAGAGTGCAGGGTATCATAGATCAAAAAATTAGTGCAAGCACTGTGGCATCCACAATCTCATTACTTTATGCCATAATTAAATATTAGGCCAAAAAAGCCATGGTACTTAGAAAAGCTATCATTTAGAAATTAAAAAGATAAATTGGCATGATTGAGATATTGATCTGATTATAAGAAAATCAGCATTATGGCAATTAATATGTTGATTAGTCATTATTAGGATAATTTATTAAAATCAAACTTTTTAGGGATTAAACGCAAAAGAAAACCCTGAACAATTAAGATAATTCCAGCTTGTGAGCTGGTTAAGATAAGTTGGGCCCTCCTTGTGGCGCAACTGGGGAAAGCCCGTGGAAACATAGGTGAGTATCTAACACCAGAACCCAGAGAGGCATGTTGATTGGGTCCTGTAGAACCTGAAAGAAGTGCGGGATGGCAGTAATGACTGTGCCGCCTGTTCTCGTGGGTGTCTACCACTCCCTGAGGGGAGAATACAGGCAGGAAGGGGGATAGAAGTTAAGAATGACGCCTGTCAAATGACCTCCCCACGAGCTGATGTTGCGCAGGTGCAGACTTCAGGACAAGGGAGGGGCAATCCTGGTTTGCTGCGCTTTGGTGCACCTGCCTACAATAAATGTCACAGTTTTCTGATAAGTCCTGAAGCTCAGTGTTTGGGTTTTTGCCCATATTCCTAGCCTTCTAGATTACAAGGAATCGCTAGGGGTAATTCCCTAATGTAAAGTAAATTGTAAATTGGTTGGCCCAAATTTTTGGAGTAACTATGTTTGAAGATTTTGGGATATTCGCCCGGTTGTATCCATTGAGGATTGATCTGGATGAATACTTAAGATCTTTTCAGGTGTAGTTACCAACGAAATAGGGGCATCTTATAGTAACTAACGATCAGTGTACCAATTGTGATTGGTCAGGTTTCATCACCGACTTATTGGGAATGAGTAGAAAGATGTGACGCAAGTGATGCCGACTGAAACTAGCGAATTGATCAGTTGGTGCGTGACCTGAATTAATGGGTAATAAGTCCCATTACCTAAGCAGGTTTTTAGCCAAATATGGTTGGTTTTCTTGGATTAGGGGAAAAAGTTAGTGACACGTTTTCTGACACTTTATGTTTAGGTCTCGAGGATGTCCAGTGACAAAATCCTAGCCAGGATGGGGAAGACCATCGCTGCCAAAATGAGGATGGGTGATTCAATGGCAATGGATGCTGTTTTATTGAAGGGGTGTCAATTAAGGGTTAGATGACCAAATCCTCACTATAAATTCCCTAGAATTCACTTATAATAAAAAACAGTTAGTTAGATCATATTATAGATATATATTTCTATAGTATTTCATCTGGTATATAGTTTAAGTAGTAAACTATTATCAGCTTTCAATTGTTCTATTCTTCTCAAGGATATTATTGCTGTGTGCACTAATTGGGAGAATCTTTTGGGAAAAGAGTTGAGATCTGAGCGGGGATCTAGAGAAGAAAGAGAAACAATTGGGGGTTGCTGCAACTGTGTGTTGGACAAAAGAGACTGTCATCAGGGAATCTCAGAGAAGATTGGGTTGGACAGAATGAGGGAACAAATCCCTGAATCATGACATCTCAAGTATTTCAGGCGGGAATACTGACTGAGCGTTGAGCTGAGATATAATAATTCCACTCAACTACAAATAATAATCATCATACTATTATCAACTAATTATATAATATACTATACAACGCGGATGAAGTGCACAAGCAACTGAACCTGTGCAGTAAAAAGTTTATTTGTTGTTTGCCAATAATAACCTAAAACAGTAAATTTTTACAAGTTGGTGCTCACTACAGGGGTGTAGTTGAGTTGAAAAATTTATAAGTATGTTGTACAAGAACGAGTTACTCAAACTGTGGATGGGGTAAAAACTGTGAATCAGAATGCCCTAAACTCAGCGGACATCAGGAATTCTCATCCCTGGAAGAACAAGTCACCAAGATGTAGTAAGGGATCAATAATGTTGCAAGTTTTAGGAACGAGTTACTTAGGAAAGTAACTTTGTTGAAGAAAAAGAAGGGGAACTAGTTCAAGAGGTCTTATATATGAAAATGGAGTGAGAAGTGGATCACGTTTGTTTAAGGAATTTAAGCGCCAATATAGAGCGACTAATCAAACAGGTCAGGGAGCTTAAAACTCAAAAATGCAGTTGTGGGCCAGATATGGCAAGCGACGCTGAAGAAAGAAGTCCTTTCACAATAAATGGGAATTCAAATACCCCAAGGAACATGCCGCCCACTTTTGCTGCCATTTCAGAGATGATGCCTGAAGTCACTCCTCAAGTGAGCCAAGTGGCCAAACCTAGACAATCAGCTAGAGATAACTCAGAGAAAATCAAAGCAATGCTGAATTTACCAATGTTTCATCAAAATAATGCCCCAGCATTTTTATGACTGTTTGATATGACCATTTATGGCTATGGGGATTATCAAAAGGCGTTGACTGTCATGAATTGCCTAGACACCGACTATCAGGACTTAGTGTTACCTCATCTGAAGGGGACAGTTAGTCATATGTGGAGGCATAGGCAGCCATCATGAAGGAATTTGGGAGTCCAATGCTCATGTTGGAGCACAAACAGGAGTTTATGGGAATCCAGTTCCATAAAGATGAGTCTCTAGCAAGCTTAATGGATCGGTTCTACCAGGAGTTGCAGATCTTGGTTGAAGTGAAAGTAATGGACAACTTCAATGCCAGAATCGCTTTATAAGCGGCCCTTCAGCCCTATCATGATTTGCATCACATGATGTCTTCCATGTTCGTGATAGAAATAACTACCTCTCAAATGGTAGATAATTTGAAGATATTGGGAGCAACCTTTGATGCCCAAATACAAGTTTCAAATCAAATCTGGTATGCAATTTGAATCCCATGAAGGGGAACATTGGAGCTAAAGAGACAAGCAACCAAACTGTGCTGGGGAATAGGCCCAAAGAATTCAGACGGTTGAATAAGATGGAAAGGTCTGCTACCAATGTGTGGGAAAGGACATCTTACCGTGCACTGCAAGAAGCTGAAGGATCAAATCAATATGGTCCAGGCGAAAGAGTCAGCTGCCACCAAGAATTGGGAAAAGGGCTCTCTGTCTGGAAGGGGAGCAGTCTAGAGCTGTGGAGAAGCCTGTTCCTCCTGACATCATGACCAAGAAAATTGATATCAGCGATTTGTTCATGGATGACGAAGTACAGGATCAGCTGTATCAAGTGGTCAATTTGGATGTTAATGCAGTGCCCAGATCCAGGGTGAAAAAAATTGACCCTGAGATAGTCAAGGAAGTTGCCCAGCCATATGCCTGACAACTGGCGGACAAGATGCAAACTGCCAAGAATCACAAAGAATTATCTGAAGTATGATTAGATGAGGCCAATCTGTCAATCCCCCTCAGAGTGATAAAGAAATCATTTCCTGATTTATTGGCACAAATTATCTATACCCTCAATTTGGCTAATACCGCCGCTATACACTCAGAAAACACTATATTACAATACTCTGAGTGTACATATATAGACATATATGTGAATTGAGTGCGGGTGAGGGCAATTGTTGACAGTGGAGCACCCATCAACATTGTCTCTACCAAGCTGGTAAAGATGATAAAGATCTCACTGGACTTGGAACATAAGAAGGAATATGGGACAGCTGGGCCAAACACCACCATCTTCTGTGGAGCGTATAGTGCGTTGCCAATACAATTTAGGTCATTGGTGATATCTGCACCAGCAATAAGTTTTGGCCAACCAAAACTATGACACTCTGATCGTAATGGAGTTTCTATACAAGTACAAAGTTGAATTTAACTTTGAGGATAAAATGTTGACCATATTGGGTCAGACATTATCATTGGTATATCAGAAGGATGGTGAAGCTCCACTGAATAGGAGAAACAACTTCATTAATCTAATATACAATAATGACATTGTCCCAACATAGTACTAATTAGTTGGTCAGAAGCAACAAGAAATGCTGACAGAAATCCTGGAGAACTGGGGAATTCCACTAAGGATCAAGAATGAGAAGACCATACCATTAGGATTAAAGATGATAGTCGACATGGAGTTGACCTTGGAGATACCTGAGCTGTTGTATGGGGAGGTTGGAAGCCCAGGAAGGAGTCCAGAGTGGAGCCTTGGGTGGCTCCTGGGATAATAATTCCAGGCCATGGAGAACTTCGAATTCTCCTGCCGAATTTAAGTGAAAACTGATGAAGAATAGGAAGAATCAGATCATTGCATTTGTTCATCTGATCCTGATGAGTCAAATTGATGAGATTTCATGATTTTGGGACTCTTGATGAGAGTGGGATTGCCAGCCGGGGTAACTGATAGCATCAATCTATTGGTTGATTGAGACCAACTTATTGATCTGTCATAAGTCCGCCAAGAGGAGGTGCTCAAATTATTCAAAAAGTATGGGGAAGTATTTGCTCAGGGAGACCACAATTTGAGATGTGCATGAGATGTGATTATAAGGTTGACACCAGGAAAATTTTCCAATCAGGCTGAGACTGATCTGATGATTGAAAGCAGCTGAAGCAGTACTGGAGGATGAAACCAGCAAACTAGTGAAGCATGGGCTTCTAGTTCCGTTGTCAAGTCCCTGGAACAGTCCAATTCTAATTGTGAAGAAAAAGGATGGCCCCTCCAGGTGGTGATTGACTACTGAAAGCTGAATGAAATCACAAAGAAGGGTTCATACCCTAACCAAGGATCAACGATACGCTATATTGATTGGGAGAAGCGAAGTATTTCTCCACAATGTATCTGATCTCAGAATATGGCAGATTGACTTGCCAAAGGAAGGCCAAGAAAAATGGGTTTTATTACTGCGCAGGGGCTATACCAACTGACAAGGATGCCCCAGGGTCTATGTAATGCACCTGCAACGTTCAAGAAGGCCATGGAAGTTATACTGAGTGACTTGAAGTTGTCATGCATCCTGGTATATTTGTACAATATCAATGTGTTCAGTAGGACGTTTACTGATCACCTAAACCACTTGGAAGAAGTATTAAGTGACTGTCCATGGCTAACCCAAAGATTAAGCCAAGGAAGTGTCAATTCTTCATAAAAAGAGTTAAAATATCTGGGATAAGTAATCAACTCCAGTGGATTGCAGCCGCAAGCTCAGAAGATAGAAGCCATAGAACGGGTGGCTGTTAAATAGTGTCTGAGACATCCAAGTGCTCCTTGGGATGGTCAGAGACTATAGAAGATTTATCCAGGTCTTCTCCCAAATAGCTAAGCCCTTATTCCATCTATTGAAGGATCCAAAAAAGGATTCATATGGAATGAAGAAGCCCAGGAATCCTTTGATGAGCTACGCCATTATCTAATAGATTCTCTGATTTTGAAATATCCAAATTTCGATCAAGAGCTTAAAATACAAACTGATGCTTTGTTGACGGCAATCAGCGCCATACTAAGCCAAGTAGACGAGCTTGGGGATGAACATCTGGTGCTATATGTGAGCCAGACACTCTCAACTGCTGAGAGGAACAACACTGTAACTGAGCGTGAATGCCTTGTGATCATTTATGTCTGTAAGCAGTTTCAGGTGTATATTCATGGAACGCACTTTAAAGTGGTGTTGGACCACTTCGTTACATTGGCTCCATAAATTAAGAGAACCAGAAGGATGACTGGACCGATGGGCACTTAAGCTACAGGCTTACAATTACGAGATTGTCCACAAAGTGGGGGCTTCTCACCAGAATGTGGATGTCTTATCGCAGTTACCAATGGTCCAGATGGTATAACTGCAGGCAGATGAGCTATTCCATAGAATGGTCAACGGAGAAATCAGTATCAAGACCTGAGAAATCCAAGGTGCGCTTTGGAAAGTGATGGAAAGCACTGAGACCATGGATGTACAAGAGTTTAAGACAATTAATGGGAAGTGGTTATTATTCCTAAAGCCTTCAGAAAGAGCAGCTATCATTCAAGCTGCTTATAAGGTTGGTGGGCATGGAGGCATGAGAAAAACAACTGATCATATACACCAGTACTACTGGGAGTTGACCAACTATGATGTCGCTGACTATCTAGCTTGTTGTGTGGAGTGCCAGCTGCACAAGCCACATAAGAATACAACTGGATAATGACTGGTCTGCCCTGGATTTGCCTGGAATACAGTGTCCATTGATGTAATGGGACCACTGATGATGAGCACAAGGGGCTTTAAGTACATAATAGTTGCCATTGACCATCTGATGAGATGGGTCGAGATGAAGGCCCTAGCAAAAGTAGATGCTACTAGCACCACGAGGTTAATCTTGGATCAAGTAGTATATTGACATGGATGTCTGCAGGTCCTGCTTAGTAATAATGAGACAAACTTCACTTCTCATGTGATCCTTTGATTGAATGAGATAATAGGGATCAGATGAGATGTGTCAGTACCCTACCTGGCCAGAGATGAATGGACTGGTAGATCGGGTGAATGAAACGCTGGCAATGACTCTAAGGAAACTGGTCACAGGAAGAACTTCCGTGTGGGGAATGTACCTGAGTTTGGTGACGTTCACCTACAATATAAGTCATCATACGCTAGTGGAACAATGCTGGCTGAGTTGTTATATGGGAGAAAGGCCGCGTTGCCACCAATTTTGTATTTGGTGGTGGAACCAACGTCAGGGATGAGTGCCAAACAGTACTTGAACTGATTGCTGAATATCCTGGTCAATATGAAATCACAAGCATTCAATACTATGTTAAAGAAAGGGATATGAGCGAAATTAATGGATGATAAGAACTGACTGGCCTTAGAAGAATAGCGAATATGTGAAAGAGTAATCTATTGTGATATGCATGGTTTCAGAAAAAAACCTAGATGTGTTGTGGTTGGGTCCATTTGAAGTTATTGCCAAGACGGCAACTGAGGCTACTCCATCAAGAATCTCTTGGATGGAAGAGTTTTAAATCGAGTCCATGCTAAGTATCTGAAGTGATGGATCAATGAAAAAATTAAAAGATTTCTCAAAGGACCAATGAACCATTAAGTTGGTCATGTCCTGATTATTAGGTCAAGTTTAAAAAGGACCTCTGAACCAATCTAGATGGTTAAGTCTGAAAAAAGGACCTCTGAACCATAGAAAACTGGCAGGTTTAAGTACCCAGGACCCTGTTTGGGGAAAAAATAAAAAGATGGACCGCTGAGCCAAAACAAGGTCAATTCCCACGTAAAAAAGAAGAACAAAAATAAAAGATTGATACTCTTTTTCCACTCGGCATAACTTTCTGAGCAAAATTACCTGAATTTACAAATAAATCAAATCGCCTGTAGTAGTTTTGCTCAAATGTCCTCAGATTCTCCGCTGGCTGCTCCAGCGTGGGGCAGCAGCAAAACTCCCCCGCCGTTTTCTGTCCGGCAGGAAAACGCGCTAAAACTGGTTCACCCAGTCATTCTAAACCTATGGGCCAATTCATTCCACCCAAGGACCTGGACGCCCACCTTGCTCATACCCAAGTGGTACCACACTGCCCCTTAGTGCTCCCCCGGAGCAACATGTGCTATGGCCTAAGGGTCAAATATGGGAAACTATTCCCATACCACAACTAAGCCATTATCAGAATGGCACAGGCGGTGATGATACCCGCTGAATTTATTGATTTCCACCCCAACAAGGGGTATTTTGACCTCGGCTTCACCTGCGAAGCTGATGCTGCCACTGAAGCAACTGAGCCCCTGGTATTCCAGGGCACCCCTCTACCCACAACTTGGACTCAGCTCCCAGCAGACACCACTTTGGTGGTCCAGTTTGCTGGCCTGCCCACCCACCTCCCCCTGAAGTGCTCCACCAGGAGCTGATGGACAGTTTGGAAGCCTATGGCTCCAACCTCATCTTACAATTTGTGGTCCCAAATGGGGCCACACGACTTGCTGGTCCTCGGGAATATGCCACTATAAGCCCTTAATTTAATAAAATTGTGGTGGCAATTCCGCCATGCACTGTTATTCCCTCAGCACCTGAACATCCATTTTGGGCCCACGTCGAGGGTGGTTTGATGATCTGTCCATTATGTTTCAAGTCAGACCACTTGAAACGCAAGTGCCCCTACTCAACCACTTCAGATGAATTGGATGACTTATCCACCGACCTATAATCCGCTGCCCACCCTGTACAATTTCAGGCATGGGGCACAATCCTACCTCCTCCACCCCCAAAGCCTGCTGCTGCAGCTACACCTGCAGCCACCAATCAGCATCCTCCTCACCCCAATGCCATAGATAACTCCAATCAAGCATTGTATTGGATCCCAGTTTGATACCATGCTTCTACAAATGAATCAAACAAACCTCAACCGTATGCTGATTCCCCAATCCAATTCAATCAAAACCCATGGGAATTATTGGCTGAAATTGATGAATCTGGTAAGTTCATTGAAGAACCATCTCCGCAAAATTGGGCAGTTTGTTAATGCAGAATGGGACACCAAATACCCCCTCAACTTTATACCCTACAGCCAAACTCCAAATCGTTTTGCAGTGACCACCAGCTTGCAGTCAAAGCAGCTGCAACACCAAATTGTCATCCCCTGCATAAAGCTCTCGCTAAATAAGTAGTAATACTTAAAGGAGGAATTCCACCTCTTGTTATCCCCGCAACCTTAACCCAAAAAGCAACATATTGGTGAACAATTATTACAAAAACGCAAATTATGCTATCCAGAACGTGGCAACTATAGCACAAAATCCAAAAGCAAAAATAACCTGAACCAACATTGCCACGTTTGTTCAAATCCCAGATGCCCAAATTTAAAGCTGAAAAAGCTTTAACCGAATATCTCAGTGCCATTTACCTATCTGGCAATTTCCATGAAATTCCAATTATTAGAGATATTGAACCACATACCGCATATGCCCCAACGCCATTACTGATGGCCGTGGCATGCACTTTACTATGGGAGGAAGAAGCTGCTGCTGAAGAGGCTGCTGAAAACAAGCCCCCTGACCCCCCTCCCCTTCCGCCATGGAGGGATAAGTGGCTTCCGCTGCCCACCTGGTTGGTCAGTTTTCAAAGCGTTTCACTCAATCCGCTCATTAGGGCGTTTTTTTGAACCAAATAGTTACGGTTTTTTAGTATATTTTTAGTTTTGGTAATGTCCATCCCCTGGTCAGCTTACCTCAAATAAATATAAAAAATAAAAGATTGATAAAAAAGATTGGAAAAAGTTTATAAACCGCATAGAAAAAACTGATATAGTTTTATAATTTTTATTTTTATTAATTATCCTCAATACGGGGATGATTCCGCCTATGTTGCCTGTTGGGGGGAGGATGGATCATGGTAGGAATGAACAGCCCATCAAAGTTGATGTGAGATCAGATGCTAACAAGGGCTAGACCTACATAAAACCAAGTCCTTTGAGCGGATGCAGAGCCCTGCAAGAAAGCAACTAGGGGAAGGAAAATTAAAAATGTTGGAATAAGCTAATTGTGAAACCCTGGAGTGGGGAGGAAAGCAACAGTATAAGAAGAGGCAGTCGGTGAATAACTCTGAGTAATCCCAATATGGTACCAGAGCTGGAAGATTAGTCTTAAGCGCCTGACGATGGGCTTTGTCAAGAACACTGGACATATGGGCCAGCAGCAAACAAGGGATGCTTGATGTGGGTTGCCAAATCATGCCCCTACTAACACCATCTGTGGAATATACTGATGGGATGCGCTAGAGACGAGATAGTCATGCAGGGAGTGAATGGAATATTGCAAGCAATGACTAAGGTCTTCTCAGAAGCTGAAGCTGAAGGAACAGTGAAACCCAGGAGAGGCTGGAAGCTTCATGGACCAACCTCAAAGAACTTGGCTGGTAAAGCTAAGAGCATAAGCGGCGATATCCTTTTCTAGGATGTTCTCAAGATCAGAGGGATTCAGTGTTAGGGACAAAGCCTCAGTGACTTGGGCCCGGGGTTCAGTGTAGGGGAGCTTGAAATGAATACTGTTACTGATGGCAAGCTCAGTAGTCAAGACAGCGGGTTTTTAATATTGTCTGAGTTGGAAGAGGAACTCAGGAAGTAGGTCCAACCTGGCAAGGAAAGAGCGATCAAGAGTGAAAGGCATAATCTTCAGAGCATCCTTGATGATGGTTGGTGCATCTGCAAAAGGGCCAAATCCAGGAGAGTTTTGAAATCTAACTCTGGAATTGATGACAGAGGAAGGATTGTCTGAGTGTTGTTCAAAACAATTGCAAGCCTGGTTTTGGAGGTATTGGTTACTGTTTCTGGTAATATGATAGGACTAGCTGCTGGCGCCAGACTAGGCGTATGAGTCCTAAAAGGACCATAGAAGAGGTTCCGTTGTTCATCCCAACTCATCTGTTGGAAGCGCCGAAGATCTTGATCAAACAAACTATCTAGAAGCTGCTGGTACCGCAACTCGGAATTAGACATATGAGCTGGATGAGAGAGGGGATGTCAGACTTATATGGAAGTCAACATTATGCACCCTACAATCAATTAAGCTCCAATTTTATAGAAATTAATCTCAAAATTAATGGACTAAGCTCTCCAAGAGAAGAATTATAGATGGCTTGAGCCAAGAGGTTATGAGAGAAATAACAAGGGTGAACAAAAATAAGTATTCTTAATGGAGTCATAAAACAAACATTGATGGCAAGTGTCTCCTGTTTAGGACGAGGAGAAAATCAGGAAATCAAGGATGCCGGACCAAGAGTCCTAAATATGACAGTGGGTCATATGCCCTGATGGGGGAAAATTGGACCTGTGACTAATATTGTCATGATTAAATTGATCAGCCCGCATGACAGTAGATTGTGGTGACCATGCTCTGAGTAGGCAGTAGAGAGGAGGAAGAGGAAAAGTGCCGCATGCCAAAGGTCATCCCAAGCAGCATTGAGTATTGACAGTCATACTCCACTTGATCCAATGTTTTATTCAACTGAGTGTCTGAAGTGGTGTTCTCATGCCCCAGTCCTTTTCTCGCTGAAAATCTAGGCAAGAGGGGAGATGTGTTGGGATTTTTTACCATATTCCCAGCCTGCTAGATTACCAGGAATATCTAGGGGATAATTCCCTAAGGCGAGGTGAATTGGATCAGTTGGCCCAAATTTTGGAGTAACTATGTTTGGGGGATTTTGGGATATTCACCTGGTCATATCCATTGAGAATCAATCTGGAAAAATACTTAATATTTCTTCAGGCGGAGTTTCTGACAAATTAGGGGCATCTGATAGTGATTAGCTATCAGGTGTACCGATTGGGTCAGTTGGGTTTCATCACTGACTGATTGGGAATGAGTAGCATGTTGCGATGCGAGTGATGCCACCTGCTGCAAGCAAATTGATCGGTTGGTGCGTGACCTGCCTTAATGGATAATAAGTCCCATTACCTAAGCAAATCACTAGCCAAATATGGCTTATTTGGATCAAGAGGAAAATGTTAGGGACACATTTTCCAACTCTTTCCATTTAGGTCTTGAGGATGTCCAACAATGGAATCTTAGCAAGGATGGGGAAGACCTTCGCTGCTGAGACAAGGATGGGTGATTCAATTGCAATGGATGCTGTTTTATTGAAGGGGTGTCAATTAAGGGTTAGATGACCAAATCCTCACTATAAATTCCCTAGAATTCACTTATAATAAATAACAGTTAGTTAGATCATATTATAGATATATAGCTCTATAGTATTTCATCTGGTATATAGTTTAAGTAGTAAACTATTATCAGCTTTCAATTGTTCTATTCTTCTCAAGGATATTATTGCTGTGTGCACTAATTGGGAGAATCTTTTGGGAAAAGAGTTGAGATCTGAGCGGGGATCTAGAGAAGAAAGAGAAGCAATTGGGGGTTGCTGCAACTGTGTGTTGGACAAAAGAGACTGTCATCAGGGAATCTCAGAGAAGATTGGGTTGGACAGAATGAGGGAACAAATCCCTGAATCATGACATCTCAAGTATTTCAGGCGGGAATACTGACTGAGCGTTGAGCTGAGATATAATAATTCCACTCAACTACAAATAATAATCATCATACTATTATCAACTAATAATATAATATACTATACAACGCGGATGAAGTGCTTAAGCAACTGAACCTGTGCAGTAAAAAGTTTATTTGTTGTTTGCCAATAATAACCTAAAACAGTAAATTTTTACACTCAGCTAGCTGCAAGTTAGTTAGCATGAGCTGTCTGGTGGCAAAAGTGATTATGCAATAAAATTGCATTTGTTTGATAGAACAACAAGGCTTTCCTGAACAAAAAGGGGCCAGAGAGCACAACTTTACTAAAAATGTAGGTGACAAATGGGAAAGCTTCAGATTCTCCACCCTCAGGGGCCTTAAACCTGGGGTTCATTGGGTCTTGTTTCCCACTAGAGGATGAGAGGCATATCGCCTGTCCTGTCTGGTAGAAGAGCTGCCCAGTACATAAAAAGGGCGAGAATATGTCAGTTTAGGGGTAGTGTGAGCTACACCCAATCGTGGTTGGGCCCACATTTGGTGGTGTTTAGGCTTGTGCAGCCCTAGTGTGATGGGGGCAGTATCCCAGGCCTTCATCACGCAATAGTTGCCTGTACTAGGAGTCCCTTAAGGCTTTATAAAACTCAAAGATAATCCCAGCTGCATATTTTTGATTAAAGCAGTAATTTATATGCTTATATTTGGGATTTTCTGATAATGTTGATTTTATAAAATTTAGAGGTCTATTACTATCAATTTATTTTGTCTGCATTGACAATTTTTTTTAAGTTTTTCAAAACTTTGAGGCTCTTTTCCAATTATTTATCCTTATTAAATCTCCTGAGAGATGATGTCCAGTTAGTCTTATAATCTCAATAACTAAGTGTAATGTTACTTCCAGGCAATCTAGATCATGAAACAAAGTCTTTTTTCAACATAAATTTTAAGTTTTCTCCTAAATTCTAACAATTTTCTACTAGTATGATACTATCAGGATTATACTTTCAATCAACTTAAACTCAAACCACCCAGACTATCACCATATCTGTATAAAGTTATAGGAGTCTAACGTTTTTTTTTGCTTCTTGTCAGGATCTCTAATCTCCAATAGAACCAACAATCAGTTTTCTCATAAATTATAATAAATCAGATATAATTCTTATAGCAATTCCCTCTCTGTTCATATTTTGAATCATAAAGTAACTAATTTCTAAAATGCGACCTTTTTAAAGCTCTGACGCTCCTTGCAAGTTTTTATTATATATTAATTTTGACAGCAAAAAAATGGTACTATATATTCTTACAAATCAAGCTTATTACTCAAAAATACCTAATTTCTTTCAATGAGTGTATACAGATAGAAATAAAGATTAGAATTATTTTAGTACCTATATCAATTAACACTTGATCTTAAATATATATTATATAATTAAGAAATAAATTTTTGTTGAAATTGAGATAACATTACAAGACACTACAGATTCATATACTTTATAAAATTCACTTCTACTTATATTTCCTAATTGTCCATGAAAAAGATGCAAAATCTGAAATTTCTGACCTGATTTTTGATATAATTCCAAAACAAACTGGCAATACCTCCTAGTATAACCCCAAAGCTAATTTCTCATGCTGACAGCTGTAGTTCTATTGGATTCTGATTTTGTTATGTAGGAAAAAGAAAATTTTTAACTGTTTACAAAAATTTAAATTCTGTGAAATATATATAAGATATCTTGATTATGGCAATCAAGCTTCATTTTTGAGAACTTTATATTAACTCATTAATTGGTTTATATGTTGTTGAAAAAAATTGAAATGGTCAAACAAAGGTTTTCAAGATTTTAAAGCTGTCCAGTGATTTATTTACACTTGTAAGCTATGATTACAAATATCTATAATCTTGATTCCTTATCAATTGATACTATTTCAAAATATTCATCTGGTCTAAAAGTATCTAAGTTGCATCTGCCAATAATCTTGATTAATAAAATCTAGGTTAAATTCTAGTTTAGTTATGGTTGTGACCATACTGGCCACAACTTTTTGGCACAATTTTAAATATGTAAAATATAAACTTTCATCAATAGCCCACAATAACACTTGAATGGTCAACGTTGAACCCTAATTTTAAGTATATCAGATTATATGGAAAAAATGAGAACTTATAAAAATTGTTCATTAATATAATGGGGTATCCAATAAGGCCAAAATTGTGGGTTTGATCAAAGAAAATTCAAATGAGCAAAATGAAAACCTCAACATAAATAGGCTTTTTAAATTACATTAGAAGAAGGGTTTGTGCAAGGATTTGCATCAGATTATGGAGTATAAAATATTGATATGCCCCAGAGATTTTTATTATAAAATGCGTTTCAGATTAAACATTATACTATCTTTACCATGAGACATGTCTGGAATCTGCATTAAGCGTAATTCTATAGGCTTAGATGTAAGATTACTAAATTGCTTTTGTTTCAATTAAGATGAAAGAGGTTTTATATTGATCCTATATATGACTTTTTTAATATAGATCCAGATGAGATATAATCATTAATTACTATAAGTTTTTTATATGTTTATCATCATCTGATTATACTATACAACGAGAAAATTTTATCAATCCAAGGTTAAAACTAAACAGCTTAATAGTAAGTTATTACCCTTTCAAGTAAACAGGGGTAGGAGTAGGTTTAAGCATAGTTCTGAATTTATTGCAAGGTTTTTTACTCTAAGAAATGGTTTTTTGCAGAAAAGCCATTTTCTACCAAAAATATCTTTTTACTATGGTCTGTATCCTTATTAGCCTTCCAAAAATTATGTTAATATTGTAAAGGACCCATCCTTTCCATTACTTGAAACTCACCTACCTTCTAATCCTTTTTTAAGTGGCCAAAGAAATTTTAGCACAGACAAACTTTCCAGTTTGTAATTAACACCTAAAATTTTTATGATCCTTGTTGAATTTTAAATTTAATTGAGCTCTCCGGTGTGGTTTGTGCCTAAGCTGCAACAATTAATAATTTGACAACACTTAGTTTAAAACTAATCAAACGCTTCTAATATTTGAAAAACTTTGCTTTTATATAACTTTATTATTTGTGATGAGGTTTAAAAAGTGAACCCTCTTAATATTGAGATGCTAGGTATTTAAATCATCCTAAGGCTTGAAGTGAGTCAGATGAGAATTCATCTTAAGCTATGCACATCTCAATTAAGTATTGGGATTTGACCTATCAGAGCTTGGGAGATACACTTTTCTTTGAAGGGATAGCCAATGGAGGTCATGTAAGATAAATCCACGCAGTAAGGTTTTGATATATTTTACCCAATCAGTGGGCGATGAATTTTTTGCACCTTGATGGACACCCTCTGATTCTATAAATAGGGCCAGTCTCCACGATGTAGTTTATACTAAATTAAAAGAGGCTTGGCTAGGAGCCTCTAATGAACTCTTTGAATCAGCTGACAATTCAGTGCAATCCAACAATTCAAACTCATTTTACTTGCCCAATTAATAATATAAGTATTACCCCAATCAGAGGGGTTCCACTAGGAATTGACCAGGGTCTTTTCAGCTGATATTTTAATTATTTCCCTCCTAGCTATTCTTATTAATACATCAGACTTGTAATTGTCCAACAATCTTCTTTCATTTATTTTCTTATAAGAAGTTTATTGAGCCATCAAGTATTTTCTAAGGTCTAAACACGTTTAAGACAACTTTAAGCAAGATAATAATATAAATCCTCATCTAGAATCCATGTATTTTAAAAAAGGTACTTGAGTTATTTGATAAACTTTCTAGTCTTAAAGAATATTGAAATAAGCTTCTAGTTGAGTGAAGCCTTTCAGTAAGTAAGTCGCTAAATCTTAAAAGACTTGCCTAACAAACATTCATCAAGGTTAAGAGTTCTACATGACAAACAAGAGCCACTTCCAGTTTCCAATGATGAGTGCCTCTCTATTATTAGGTTGTGTAGATTGACCAGTTGAGAATTAGGGTGGAGCTTGGTTATTTTATATTGGCCTCTCAGGAATGGAAATTGTTAAATATTAAACCTTTTGCTTTCTCAATCATTATTCTTCTAAGGTCCATGTAATTCAGTTACCATAAATATTTTGTCAAATTCTAAACCTTTAACTGCTTGCTTTAATGTCAGAGACCATTTTTTTGATAAATTAGAGATATAAAATTATGTTGTAAAATAAAAGGAACACTTAAGTTTATTTAATCAATATGAGAGTTGATTCCTGTTGCTTTATAAAAAAATTAGAAGAAAAGAATTTAATAAGGTCTAAAGAAATTTTTGTTGCCAAAAAGTTAATCCCAAGAGGTTTAAAGCAAAATTGTTATTATAGTTTACTTAACAAAGACTAAAGAATGCAATTTTGTTTTGAGTCTTTTAGAGAAAATGATCCATAAAAGCACATATAAAAATCCTTAGAAATAAAAGATGCCTTGAAAAAAAGTCTTATCCTCATCTCTCGTTTAAGTTATTCTATAATATTCTGATAAAGAAAGTGGAGTTTTGGAGGTAGTAGAAACAAGAGCAAACAAAAGTACTGCAATTTACCTGAAACAATTGTGCCTTCCATTAAGTAAACTGGGAAGTAACTTTGGCTAATTACACCAAATTTGATGCTTTTATTTAACTGAGGTAAGTCAAACAGGGGATGGACATTACCAAACTAAAAACTAAACTAAAAAGTAACGTAACAAATTGTTTCAAATAAAACTCCCAAATGAGCAATTAAATGAAATGCACTAAACAAAAAACAACCAACCAGGTGGGCAGCGGAGACTGCTTATCCCTCCATGGTGGAAGGGGAGGGGGATTGGGGGGCTCATCTTTGGCATCAGCTATCTCTTTCCATAGTAGGATTCATGCTAAGGCAGATAGCAAGGGCGTTAGGGGCAACGGTTGTATGTGATTTGATATCTCTGATAATTGGTATTTCTGAGTTATTACTAACCATAAAAATGGCATTAATATATTCAGCTAAAGCTTTTTGTCTTTAATGCAGGCATCTGGTAGTTTAATGAACGTGGCAATATTGGTTTGAGTAATATTAGCTTTCAGATTCCATGCTACAGTTACCATGTTCTGGATAGCGTCAGTGACATTTTTTGTAGTTGTTTTAAATTAATCCTGCTTTTTGGAGTAATATTTTTAGGGATAACAGGAGGTGGAAATCCTCCTGCGAGTGCTGCCACTGATTTGGCAGTTGCTTTATGGAGGGGATGGCAATCTGGTGTGGCAGCTGCTTCCACTGCAAGCTGGTTGTCGCTGTGGAATGGTTTGGCATTTGGCTTTGGGACATATAAACGTTGGGGGAATTCTGCATCACATTGGCATTAAAGAACAGGTCAACTTGCAGCAATGGTTCTTCATTGATATTATCTAATTTGTCAATTTCATCCGAAAAATCCCATGGGTTCTGGAATAATTAAAATTGGGGAATAGGCGTATGGTTGAGGATTGAGATTTTTGGAGGTTGCATAGGATCAAAATGGAGTCCAGTCCTGCACTTGGTTGGAAGAATCATGTGTGGCACTGGGGTAAGGTGGAGGCTGATTGGTGGCTGCAGGTGCAGCTGCAGCAACAAGCTTTGGTGGAGGGAGAGGTAGGACCGTACCCCATGCCAAAATTGGCGTGGGGTGGGCAGCAGATTTGTGGCCATTAGACAAACTATCAGCACCATCAGATGCTGCTAGATATGGGCACTTGCATTTCAAGTGGTCTAACTTTGAACAGGACAGACAAATTATCTGTCTGCCTTTGAAGTGGGCCCAGAATGGATGTTTGGGGGCAGAGGGGATTGTGGCGTGAGGAAGAATCAACAGGGCTATTTTGTTTGTTTTGGGGCTGATCATGGCATACGCCTGAGGCCTGGCAAGGCATGTGGCCCCATTTGGGACCACAAATTACAGGATGGGGTTGGAGCCATAGGCTGCCAAACCTTCCATCAGCTCCTGGTAAAGCACCTCATGGAGAAGGTGGGTAGGCAAATAAGCAAAATGAACCACCAAAGTGGTGTCCTCTGGGAGCCAGGTATGAGTTGTTGGGAGAGGAGTATCCTGGAAGACTAGTGGCGCCGTTGCTACAGTGGCAGCATCAGCTTCACAGGTGAAGCCGAGATTGAAATACCACCTATATGGGCAGAAGTCAATAAAACAGGTAAGATGCATCACTGCCTGAGCCATTTTGATAATGGCCTGGTTGTTGTATGGGAAGAGTTTCCCATATTTGACCCTAAGGCTGAATCACATGTTGCTCCAGGGGGAGCACCAGGGGGCAGTGGGGCACAGCTTGGGTATGAGCAAGGTGGGCGTCGAGATCCTTAGGAGGAATGAATAGTCCTAGGGATTTGGTGTGAATATGTGAGCCAGTATAAGCACATTTTCCTGTCAGACAGAAAATGGAAGGGAGGTTTCACCGCTTTCCCACACTGTGGCAGCCAGCAGGAAATCCGATGACATTGGAGCAAAACTATGGCGGACAATTAAGTTTTACTTTTAAAAGCTGTATAAATTGCTCAGAAAATTAAACCAAGCGGAAAGAGAGAGAATATCAAACTTGATACTATGATGAGCATATGCCAATATTATGATAGAATAAAATGGTAAAATTCTCACAGAAAGTTTCTGTAGATTTATGAGACCTACACTATTCATTAAACTTAGAATTGAGATGGTGGCGTCAATTCTAGTCACAGCTTTACATACACTTATTGAAAGTAATAGTTTACCTCATGTAATTTTTCCTAAAGTGTAACTTTATAGCATTGATGACCACAATGGTTAAAATTGAGCTTATGTCAGGTGAAGCGCCTAAAACAAAGCTTTCCAAAGAGTACAGCAAATATAAAAGGCTTTCGAAAGATCATAGTGCTCCCAGTTTAAATGCTACTAGACCATTCTCATTGAGTTTTTTAAGCCAAACTGGGCTCAAATTCACCCTTAGGCTGTCCAATTTACATACTAAAATTGAAGATTTCAAGGAGCCTTCTATGAGTGTACTAAATCTATTTTCGCCTCTGATACATTAGCTCCTTCAAGATCTTTAGTATCACCCAAATTTTTTAGTTTCAAGATCAAAGAAAACCTCTGTCCCCGTGGTGATTTTATAGCTAAATATATTGATCAAGTCCTATCATATCTTACTCTGTTTATAAAACATCTTACTATTAAATAAGTTTTTAAATTTATTGCGGGGAAGGCCAACCTGGGACGGACACTTCCAAATATGACTCAGACAAGACAAAACTCAGTACCAGGTGAGGCACCCCAGAGAAGCGATGCTATCTCTTGTTGCCAGCGGGAACGCCACTTATGGGAAGGGGGAGGGAACGTGTGTAGGGGGCGTAGCCACTATTGAGCACGTGTGGAGGAAGGGGTCTGATTTGATGAACCAGACTGGGAACCAGGAGGAGACCAGCTGCCGGCGACGTGGTGGGAGATATCCAAACATCCACGCTTGAAAGTGGTCCACCAAATGAGACTGGAATCTGTGGACAGCTTCAGGGAGAGTGGGGATGGATCCGGCGATGGCATCCAAGACAATCGTGTGGATAGTCCACATGGCGATTGCAACCACCAGAGCACGAAGGGAGGGTGGGAGGGGGAGGCCATTGATGAAGCAAACATATCTCTTGACAGACTGAAGGGATGTGTTTGATCCTGGCCTAGCAGACGTTGGACTTCGCGCCATATTACTTTAGAGGTGGGGCACTTCTCCAGGCGGTGAAACAGCGTTCCATACTGTCCACACACGACACAGGATGAGTGTAAAGCATTAGAGCGCTCCGCTGGACGATACACCCGCCTCAGGCAGCGCCACACATGGGAGCGGACTTGAGGCTTCAACAGAGGATGGTGTGCATATTTCCAGATAGTCTTTTGGGTCTCAGTGGAATAAGGGATGTCCATCATGTCCAGGTAGTCCACCCTGGATAGGACTTGGGGTCGAATGGGGATCACGCCATCATGGATGGGTAGCCCCTGTACCTCTTGTGTGAACTGAGGAGAGGGCGGCCTCTTCGGGTTGTATGTCCACTAATACGAATTCTCCACTCTGCACTTCACATGGATAGTAGGATTCGTTTGTAGTGGGTTTTGGTCCCGTGAGGACCTGTGGCTGATGTGTGTGATGCGAGGTATTTCATCAGGGAGTGGGGGTTTGATGGATTGTTGAGGCTCAAGGCTCAGGAGAAGTTGGAGCGGGCCGCGCGGGACCAGTGTTGGGATGGGAGTGTAGGAGCAGTGACGGCCGCAATCCAGGTGCCTAGGATCTTGGCGACATGGGCTTTGAAGTCAAGTAGGCCCATGCCACCATGATGATGAGGGCCAAACATGACCTCTAGCCGTACTGGTGGAGGGCGGCCTGACCAAAGCCAACCTTGTAGCAAAGCATACAGGGATTTGAAGAAGCTTGGGGAGAAGGGGATGGCGTGGGCTCCAAACCAGACTTTGGATAGGAGCATAGAGTTGGCAAGAACAACCCTGCCAGTGAGGGTAGTAGGGTGGGCTCTGAGAGAGGCGATTCGCTTCGTCACGTTGTCCAGTATATGGCCCTCCATTACTGCTGACGCGTATCCTCCTGCCTCCAACCACACGCCCAGGTGGCGTACCGGTCCTATGGTAGGTCGTGGCACGAAAGGGAACATCAGTGGAGCGGTGTGTTTTGAGTTAGTAAGGCGTGGACTTGGGCGAGCAGCTGGGCTGGGTTGGGAACTACTTGCTGGGGCCCAGCAGTTCTGTAACCGACCAAGGAGGATGATTTTAGTTTTGGAGGCGTTCAGTGCCGCGTTGCTTACCCGGGAATATTCCTGGATGAGGGCTTTAAGCGCGCGTGCATCTTTATTATTAGACACCCCCACCACGCAATCATCTGCAAATGCCATCATCTTGACTGGGGTTTGGCCTGGCACATGGACCCCAGTGAGTTGGGCATTCACATTTCGCAGTAGTGGGTCAAGGCTGAAGTTGTATAAGAGTGGGCTCAGGGGGTCCCCTTGTCGCAGGCCCCTTTGAGGATGGACTACTTCCATTAGGAAACCTGGGCCGCACACAGCCATTGTTGCAGATTCCGTGAGCAGCATCACCCAGTTAATGAAGCGGGGAGGTAGGCGGAATTGTTGGAGGCAGGCCCTAAGGTATTCCCATTTTACTCTATCATAGGCCTTTTGTTGGTCCAAGAATACAAGTGCCCCAGAGGCTGTGGACTGACACACATTAGCCACAGAGTGCACGTTATCCCAAATCGACCTTCTGGGGATGAAACCAAATTGTTCTGGAGAGATGGTGGCAGATGCTACAGTCCCTAAATGGTTAGCCATGATTTTTGTTAAAATTTTGGTGTCTGTGTTTGTTAGAGAAATGGGGCGCCAGTTGGCTAAGTCTAGCCTATACCCTTTCTTGAAGAGTGTGACTGTAAAAGCCTCATGTCCTCCGGGTAGGAGGCGCGTTTCCAACAGGCTTTGGTTGAGTGAGGCTAGCAGCAATGGGGATATGTATTTAAAATATTTTTTGTAGAACTCATATGGAATGCCATCTGGGCCTGGGCATTTTTGGTTTGGCACACCACGAATGGTAGTCCATAATTTGTTTGGAGTAATTAAATTCATTATTTCCAGGTATCAGAAAATGGTGCGGATATGAGCTCTGTCGAGAAATTCTGCCATTTCGGCCAGCTGAATTGGTTCAGCTCGGTATAACTTGGAGTAATATCTTTATATTTTGATTGCCACTTCGGCCAGTGTATCCACAATAGAATTATCCGATCTTTGCACCTGTGTGCAGGCCACGCTCTGGTGTGGTGCAAAATTTTTTTGAAGAAGTATGCGGTGCACTTGTCACCTTTAGTGATGCATGTGGCCCTGTATTGGACACAAACCCGATGCTTGTGTTGCCTTTCAAGTGCGTTGAGGTGGGCTGCTGCCTCCGCCCACTTCTGGCCCCATGCAGGGCTATATCCTGAGGCTGGAATGTTGGACTCCAAGTGGGCCAATTCCGCCAGCGCGCGCGATATAACCACCGATATAGCTCGTGAGAGTCTGGATGAGAGATGGCGATAGTGGCGGATGGTGTCTTTTTTAAAAAGTTGCCCATGTGGAAATGGGGTCCGCGCAAAACGGTGCAACAAATGATTTTGCCAAAGTTGCCTCTTCCACCCACATGGAAAATCCTGGTGACGCAAGCTCTGGGGGGCAGATTTTGCATGAATGTGGGGCCTTTGCAACTGTGACGGGTAAGTGGTATGTTATTGAGACCAGTCGGTGGTCAGAGAATTCCATTTTCATTGTTTTGAAGTGGGAGATGTGGGGTTGGAATTTCGCCGGCACTAGAATAAGGTCAATGCAGGTCATGGACCTTAATTGGCCGTTGTGGATGTGGGGACGCGTCATGTTTTTGAGCAGTGGGGCATGTCACAGCAGCGCATCCATTAACCCAAGGGTGGCTATTAGAATGCATAGTTCTACGTGACCCTGTGGGGCATGGGGTGAGGGCGGCCACTGGTCCATTGGTGAGGTTAGCCAACAGTTCATGTCACCGATTAGGAAAGAATCAGGGGGTAGCGGGAGGGATTTGACCAATGAGAAAAATTCCTGACGCTCTTGTGCACCGTTTGGGCGTAAATTGTTGATGATTGTGTGTGCAACATCAGCCCATGAGAAGGTGACAATGAGCACTCGGTCATTTAGGAATGTTTCTGAAGATGTAAATTTGAAAAAATTGTTTTTCTGAATTAGCACCCCACAGTGCTTTGACCAAAAGGATAGGGATGGTAGGAGCATTGTTTTCCAAGCATCCTCGGAACCTCATGGACAGTGGGTTTCCTGGATGGCCAGGATATCCACGGGTAAATTATTTTGTAAAAAACTCAGTTTCCTAGCCTGGGATGGGGAGGCCTTGAGTCCAGCGATATTCAGCGTCCCTAGAGTGAAGGTTTCCCCCATCGCACCTTAGGTGTGAGGGGGTAGGCCCCCTGGCCCACCAGCCTCTTCCAGGTCCCCACAGGCTTTCACAGCAGTGCGGGTATTAGCAGCAACGCTATTGGGGTTTTTGTTAATTTTTGTGGAAAGAGTCGCATTGGCTTTGGCCTTCGCTTTTTGTTTTCCCGACGTCGGACAAATTTTTTGTGGTGCGGATAAGTTCGGTGCACCGTCGAGTGGGGCAAAAAAATTTTTTTTGTTGGGATAGGTCCCAAGTCAGTTTCAACTGGGGCTTGGGTGCAGCGATTGGGTGAGATCGAATCTCCCATCGGATCCTCAGATTGAGCGGCCCGTTCAGCTTGGGCCTCCCAATCTGATTGGGTGATGGATTCCCGAGTTGCTTCTGCCGCGAAGGTCTCCATGTCCTCCTGGCGTTGTGAGTGTGGGATAGTGGTGGTGACCTTGGCCGCTTCCTTGGCCGTGGTCCAACGGGCCTGCTTGGCCTTTTTCCACTCCTGTGGGGAGATGGGCTTTACCAATAGGTAGCAGCCTTGTGCTCCCCACGGGAAAGCCTCTTTGGTGCTTGCGGTTGGTTCATAGTGCGCCTCTCCGCTGGCCATGGCCGCCGAGGGGTGCTCTTGGAATGTAACGCCCTCTTTAATGGGGCATGCGTGTGCCTTATGGCCAAATGCGTCACAGTGGGTGCAAATGGGGGGCGCGCTGTCCACGGTTACCTGGAATGGGTGGGTGGTGTGCCCTGTGATATCAATAAAGGTGGAGTGCGGGATCTGGGTTAGGTCCTTCACAATCTCCTCAGTTGGGGTCAGAACTGCGATGGCTTTGCCAGTGCACAGGTGTGGCATCAGCATGAAACATTGCATTTCAAAAGATTGTATTTTGCCATATATGGCGAGACCATCTTTCAGGTGTTGCTCCAAAATGTCACGTTTTACCGTAGTAGGCAAAAAGTCAAACGTGAGGAAGATTTGGTTTGATTTTGTCCATCTGGTGCGTTTAGTTTTGACGACCTGTTGCCCTTTGGGGAGGTTGACCACTACGCGCACCGCTGCAGCCTCATCTGCTGCTATTTTGCTTTCAAAACCTAGGTCCAGCCAACCGCGCGACATGGAGTGAGGTGCAACGTACACCGCGGTCAGGAAAATTTTGTGTACCTCTTCATAAAATTTTTCCCATAGGGCCATATTTTGGATGTCCAGATACACACGGACTCCAAATTCCACCGATGAAAGTGGCTGGGAATGTGGCGTATTGATGTACTGGTTGCATCGTGCTTGCCACCCGAGTATCTCTGGGGAAATTGTGACTGCCAGTTTTTTTAGATTTTTTTCTATTCCGCCGGATTCTCCGGGGCGTTTTTGAACGTTAGAGGCCGCGGGCCTTCCGCCTGCTCCTCTTGCCTTGCTTGCCCAACTGCTCCCAGACATGGGCGCAGACTAATCCCTCTATGAGATTATCAAACTAGATTTAGTCTTGAATTGAATGGGTTGCAAAAGTGTTTGCAACGAGAAAGAAAAGTTCCTTACTATTAAATAAGGAAGCACCTGGTTAACCGAAATGAATCTGGTATTAGCTCATCATCACAGACTGGTACAAACTGAAAATCAAATTAAATAGATGTATTATGCCATCTATGATTTTATGTATATTTTGTAAGGTCATTTTGACTCAGGAATGTCCCAGTGATTAAGTGTTTAATTGATCACATTTTTGAGGGCATTAATTATGTCGATGTGTCACATATGGATGATCTAGTAATAAAAGATCGTAAAAAACAGCATTTTTAAAAATTCTTTGTCAGAGAGTGTCTAAATTTCTCATTTTAAGAGAGGTAATGGGAATACTAACACAGATACCCAGTGGATAACACAATGTAGGGAAAGGATAAGAAACTATAGAAGGTTCTGCAACTTAAAAAATTAGAGTCATCTTTGAGAAGGTCTTTTGTTAAATAGGAAAGTAGATTTATTTTCTATATGAATATATGGGTTTATTAGAGGAGAAACAACCAGCAAGTGTGTTGGTCAAGCGAATTGACTATAATGATATTAGGATAAGTGGACTGTTGGTAATTTGCTTAAGGTCTGAGTCAAATCTGGCCAATTATAAACTTAAAATTATAAAAGATACCATAACTCAAGTAATCTCAAACTTGAGTTCTAGACCTCTGTTGAGCTTTTAAATTTTAAATTTATTGCGAGGAAGGCCGACCATGGGATGGACACTTCCAAATGTGACTTGAAAGAGACAAAACTTAGTAACAGGGAAGGCACCCCATAGAAGTGATGCTATCTCTTGTTGCAAGCGATAACGCCACTTATGGGAGGGGGAGGGAACGTGTGAAGGGGCCGTAGCCACAATTGAACACGTGTGGAGGAAGGAGTCTGATTTGATGAACCAAACTGGGAACCAGGAGGAGACCAGCTGTTGACAATGCGGTGGGAGGTATCCAAACATCCACACCTGAAAGTGGTCCATCAAATGAGACCAAAATCTGTGGACAGCTTCTGGGAGGGTGGGGGTGGAACCTACGATGGCATCCAAGACAATCGTGTGGATAGTCCATATGGCGATTGCAACCACCAGAGCATGGAGGGAGGGTGGAAGGGGGAGGCCATTGATAAAGCAAACATATCTCTTGACAGACGGAAGGGATGTGTTTGATCCTGGCCAAGCAGATGTTGAACTTCGCGCCATATCATTTTAGAGGTAGGACACTTCTCCAGGTGGTGGAACAGCGTTCCATACTGGCCACACACGACGCAGGATGAGTGTAAAGCGTTAGAGCGCTCAGCCATATGATACACTTGCCTCAGGCAGCGCCACACATGGGAACGGATTTGAGGCTGCAACAGAGGATGGTGTGCGTATTTCCAGATAGTCTTTTGGATCTCTATGGAGTAAGGGATGTCCATCATGTCCAGGTAGTCCACCATGGATAGGACATGGGGTCGTGTGTGGATCACGCCATCTTGAATGGGTAGCCCCTGTACCTCTCATGTGAACTGAGGAGAGGGGCGGCCTCTCTGGGCTGTATGTCTGCTAATACAAATTCTCCACTCAGCACTCCGCATGGAGAGGAGGATTCGTTTGTAGTGGGTTTTAGTCCCGTGAGGACCTGTGGCCGATGGGTGTGAAGCCAGGTATTTCATCAGGGAGTGAGGGTTCAATGGATTGTTGAGGCCCAAGGCGTGGGAGAAGTTGGAGCAGGCCGCGCGGGACCAGTCTTGGGAGGGGAGCGTAGGGGCGGTGACAGCCGCAAACCAGGTGCCCAGGATCTTGGCGGCATGGGCTTTGAAGTCAAGCAGGCCCATGCCTCCATGATGATGAGGGCCAAACATGACCTCAAGCCGTACTGGTGGTGGGCGGCCTGACCAAAGCCATCCTTGCAGCAGGGCATACAAGGATTTGAAGAAGCTTGAGGAGAAGGGGATGGCGTGGGCTCCAAACCAGACTTTGGAGAGGAGCATAGAGTTGGCTAAAACAACCCTGCCAGTAAGGGAAGCAGGTTGGGCTCTTAGGGAGGCGATGCGCTTTGTCACGTTGTCTAGAATATGACTCTCCATTACTGCTGATGCATACCCGCCTGCCTCCACCCACACGCCCAGATGGCGGACTGGCCCTATGGTAGGGCGCGGCATGAAGGGGAGCACCAGTGGGGCGGTGTGGGGTGAGCTGGGAGGGCGAGCACATGTGTGAGCAGATGGGCCAGGCTGGGCACTGGTTGCTGGGGCCCAGCAGTTTTGAGACCGACCAAGGAGGATGATTTCGGTTTTGGAAGCATTCAGTGCAGCGTTACTTACCTGGGAATACTCCTGGATGAGAGCTTCAAGTGCGCGTGCATCTTTATTATTAGACACCCCAACCACACAGTCATCTGCAAACGCCATCATCTTGACTGGGGCTTGGCCTGGCACATGGACCCCAGTGAGTTGAGCATTCATGTTTCGAAGTAGTGGGTCAAGGCTGAAGATGTATAAGAGTGGGCTAAGGGGGTCCCCTTGTCGCAAGCCCCTTTGAGGGTGGACTACTTCCGTTAGGAATCCAGGGCCATGTACTGCCATTGTTGCAGATTCCGTGAGCAGCATCACCCAGTTGATGAAGCGAGGGGTAAGCGGAATTGATGGGGGCAAGCCATGAGGTATTCCCATTTTATTATATCATAGGCCTTCTGTTGGTCCAAGAATACAAGTGCCTCAGAGGCTGTAGACTGGCATGTGTTAGCCAAAGAGTGCACGTTGTCCCAAATTGACCTTCTGGGTATGAAACCAAATTGTTCTGGGGAGATGGTGGCAAATGCTACAATCCCTAAATGGTTAGCCATGATTTTTGTTAAAATTTTTGTATCCGTGTTAGTTAAAGAAATGGGGCGCCAGTTGGCTAAGTCTAGCTTGTCCCCTTTCTTGAAGAGTGTGACAGTGAAGGCCTCATGTCCTCCTGGTAGGAGGCGCGTTTCCAACAGGCTTTGGTTAAGTGAGACGAGCAGCAATGGGGATATATATAGGAAATACTTTTTGTAGAATTCATATGGAATGCCATCTGGGCATGGGCATTTCCAGTTTGGTGCACCGCAGATGGTTGTCCATAATTCATTCAGAGTAATCGAATTCCTTATTTCTGGGTATTGGGAAATTGGTGCGGATGTGGGCTTATTCGAAAAATTTTGTCACTTTGGCCAGCTGAATTGGATTAGATCAGTATAACTTGTAGTAATACTTCTGTGTTTTGATTGCCACTTTGGCTGGTGTATCCGCAATGGAATCATCTGATCTTCGCACCTGTGTGCAGGCCACACTCTGGCGTGGTGCAAATTTTTTTTTAAAAAATATGCGGTGCACTTGTCACCCTCTGTAATGCGTTTGGCCCTGTACTGAACACAAACCCAATGTTTGTGTTGCCTTTTGAGCACGTTGAGGTGTGCGGCCGTCTTCTCCTAATTTTGGCCCCATGAAGGGCTGTATCCTGTAGCTGGGATGTTGGACTCCAGGTGTTCCAACTCTGCCAGAGCGCGCGAAATGACAGCTGATGTGGCTTGTGAGCGTCTGGAGGAGAGGTGGCAAGAGTGGCGGATGGTTTCCTCTTTGAAGGCTGACCATGTGGAGATGGGGTCCGCGCAAAATGGTGTAACAAACTCTTTTTCCAAAGTTGCTGATTCCACCCAAGTGGACAATCCTGGTGACGCAAGTTCGGGGGGTGGAGTTTGCACCAATGTGGGGCCTTAGCCACTGTGACAGGTAGGTGGTAGGTTATCAAGACCAGTTGGTGGTCAGAGAATTCCATTTTTGTTGTCTTGAAGTGGGAAATGTGGGGTTGGAATTTCACCGGCATAAGGATAAGGTTGATGTGGGACATGGATCTTAATTGGCCGTTGTGGACATGGGGGCGCGTCATGTTTTAGAGGCAGCGGGGCTCTCCGTGTCAGCACATCCATCAACCCAAGGGTGGCCTTTAGGATGCAAAGTTCTATGTGACCCTGGGGGGCGTGGGAGGAGGAAGGCCAACGGTCCGTTGGTGTGTTTAGCCAACAGTTCATGTCGCTGACTACAAAAGGGTCTGGGGGTAATGGGAGGGAGTTGACTGATGAAAAAATTTCTGACGCTCTCGTGCACAGGTTGGGGCATAGATGTTGATGATAGCATGTGCCACGTCGGCCAACAAGAAAGTGACAATGAGGACTCAGCCATTGAGGAAGGATTCTGATGATGAAAATTTCAAAAAATTGTTTTTCCAAACTAGCACCCCACTGTGCTCTGACCAAAAGGATAGGGATGGGAGGAGCATGGTTTTCCAAGCATCCTCAGAACCTCACAGACAGTGGGACTCCTGGAAGTTCAGGATATCCACGGGTAAATTTTGTTGTAAAAAACTCAGTTTCCTAGCCCAGGACAATGAGGCCTTGAGTCTGGCAATATTCAATGTCCCTAAAGTGAAGGTTTCCCCCATCACTACCTTAGGTGCGAGGGGTGGGCACCCATGCCCACTAGCCTCCTCTAGATCCCCATGGGCCTTCACAGCAGCGCAGGTGTTTGCAGCAATGCTATTGGTAGTTCTGTTGATTTTTAGAGAAATGTTTTCATTGGCTTTTGCCATCACTTTTTGTTTCCCCGACATTGTACAAATTTTTTGTGGGTCAGATGAGTTCAGTGCACCAACGAGTGGGTCAAAAAAAATTTTCAGGTAGGTTGGAAACCAAGTTAGTTTTACTAGAGCTTGGTTGCAAAGATTGGGTGAAATTGAGTTACCCATCAGATCCTCAGATTGGGTGGCCCAATTGGCATGGGCTTCCCAATCTGATTGGTTGATGGATTCCCGAGTTGCTTCTGCCACAAAGGTTTCGATGTCCTCCTGGCATTGGGAGTGTGGGATAGCAGTGGTGACTTTGGCCGCTTCCTTGGCCATGGCC